>JACBAH010007709.1:0-58050 GCA_014282315.1 Neospermospora avenae
GACTGGACTGGGCTCAGGGGGTCATCCTCGGCCTTGCCGCAGATCAGTCAGTGAAGAAATTTCAAATTTCCGCTTCCCGCCGTGTGATGGAGGAGAACTAAAGTGAAGTGTGAATAGCATCATGGGAGTGGAGTGTTCAAATGGTATCAATTGCTTATCGCAAAGGGCCACATGATGATGCGGATTCTGTCCAAAGTGGATGACGGAAGTAAAAAGGTTGCACCCTTCATGATTCGAAGATGCCGATCTCAGAGCTTCATAGCCAATCAATCCCGACGTGGACTTCATCTCGCTCACCGCTAACACGATGAATAGATAAAGATTGCCGCCTGATAAGATGGAGTGATCGTTGATTGAGGATATCCTAATGTTGTACTACCTCTTGGGCTTGTTTATATTCGCTATACGCTATTCGCTATTCCCATTTCCTGAGGATTGAGCATTTTGTACATTGACAAGCACGTGGACGACGTGACGTGAACGCGGGGTTCGGTGCATCTTGCCTCGGCTTGTTTCAGTTGTGAGAATTCGCTAGACGTGGAAACAAAAGAAATATAATTATGCTGGTTTTATTCGTATTACTACTGGGGAACACTTTCTTTTTACATGAGGCACTCGAGAACGTCGAAACGAGCTGATGTTCACGAGTCTATCACTTGTCTTTGCTTAGAATACGTACGTACAGTTTAGTCCTCGGCCCTTGCTTCATAATATATATAAATATATATATTTGACAGTAAATAAATACCAAGTATTTAAATCACCAAATTCTGATCTTACAAGTGGCTCTGCACACATTATCCGAAGAACTCATCATGCTTGTTATACCATCAAGCCCTTGGTGGAGCGATCTTTCAGATTGCCTCTCCCCCTGCGCTCAGCTCGCTTGGGTTCTACAGAACAACAATGAAATGCCTACTCTTCAAAGAACGATCTCGCGGCATGCGAAGCGCCCTCCACGTCCTCAAAGATATGCCAATGGCCAACTCCGGGCAGGACATGAACCTTACTGCTTGCGATCACCTGCTTGTAGTTATCGCATACTTGCCTTGGTGATACTTTTTTCTCGCCACCAGTCATAGTCAGCGTTTCTGCCCTGGAGTAGATGATTTAAGAGCGTGCTCCGGCTTGTCAAAGCAAGGTTTACTATTATACCTCACTCAAAGCTTGGGAAGCTTCAATATTCCAGGAGCATAGCTACCATCTCCCTAATAATTTTAAGTGACTTTGATGCTCACCTTACATTCTTTATTCATCAATTTCGAAGTGGTTGGGAAGACAGCCACCTTTGATCACTGAACTACGCTTTGAGGTGAGTTATGGGCTGGTTCCTTTGAGCGAGTCTTCGTTTGTTCACTCATACCGAACGGGCTGGGTATAATGGGCCCGCGCGCTTAGTGCTAGTACGTTCATTTCTAGTAAAGGAGGGGAAGTATAATGTATCTTCTCTCTTTAGTACCTAGTTTCTGAAATAACTAGATTATTACTAGCGAGCCTCTAGCGACTCCTTCTATTCTGTCTATTGTGCCTATGTATCTTGAATAACCACGTGATTATTACACTGAGACGTTTGTCTTGATCATAACATCAGTTCTCTGATGTATTATGACTGACGAATTTTAACAAAAATACTGATCATAGCTGCCGAAAGCAATATTTCAGGCCTCGGTGATGGGGTCGGTGATTCGCTGTATCGATCATATGTGAAGGCGAATTTGTGAAACAGCATCACTGGTGGCATCAGCTCCGAGATCATAAAGACAATGTTGCCAAGACCACATTGGTTGTAAAATTTGGACAGGTCTCGATGCATGACAGTTATAGATTCGATGACATTAAAAGACTTCTACGTAACAAGAGCTAGGTAGTGACGATCCGACCCCTTGAGCGAAGCAGGCTGGGGCCTAGAGTTCTTGTCGACGCAACGACAACACTATCGTTGAACGGCAGAAGACGCTGGAGACACTCATCTCTACTCTGACAGCTTATGAGTCCGGTGATCCAAGGATACCACTCATGGCCCTTGGAAGCAGTTCCGCGAAGCCTCAATTAACAAATCTTCTCGTCCCTCGTCTACGTCGAGAATCGAAACCACTTCCAACAGATGTCGAGCTTGAGGATTTAGACTCTCGCATACCCATACAGTGCAGGGAGAGAGAGTGACGATACGTGATCAGACTCGTATCGAATTTCGTCTCATAAAGACTGGCATATTCTTCACGATCTGTTTTCAGCTCGCAGAACTCTGACAAGATAAGCCCTTTTCACCTTGATCAACAGGGCCTTCTTTGTCGCCCAGATTTTGACAATTTGGCTCCTCCTCTTCTTCATCGCCTCCTTTACCTTCTTTCTCAAACTTTTACACTAACCTGCTTCTCGTCCAACTAGTAAAACATGCTAGGCCTTTTCTTGCGGGTTCTGTTTGTGGCGATGTCGTTATGAAGGTACCACCTACCAGGCTACCAGGAAGAAATCTCTGTGCGCAAGATGTTAGTGTGTACGCAAGGCAATTAGTACCGAAAATCTGAATCTGTTATAAACGCAAAGAGACTTATACAGTGCAGTTGTGGTCTTCACAAGATGGGTGAGAAAGAAGATGACAGTGGCTAAGGCAAAATTTGAGACCAGGGTATAGAATTGATTTGTCCCTGATCTAGCACATATCCGCTGAAGCAAGTTCCTTCAAAAGTCTCGTGGAGACTCTCGAAACACACAAGAATCGAAATTGTTGGCAACTGCGTCACTATCGCCAAACTCAAGTCACGAGTCTGCCTCTGTGTCCGCCCCGCCCTTACAGCATGAATACCGTATTCAAGCTGGTCCCTTCATGACAACCTTGTCAATAGTACAAGTAGTCAAGCCATCCTCAGTAACAGCCCTTGGCGTAGTCATTGAATAGACAGTTAGCTCATTGAAGTTCTCTGGTTCTCTGTAAATGGCGGTCAGCGCTAGCCAACAAATGTTCCTCTTCGCGAAGTACTTACATCTCACAGAAGGCATGATCCTCAATATCGGCGATCTATATTACAGTAAGTACAAGGAATAGAGCTCGTGGATGATAGAAGGAGGGTAAGAGACGATTCACGTACGAACACGATGTTTTCAAATACCAAGGGGCCAAAGTCCCAGGTCGCACCGTTTTGGAGTTCGATGTTTAATGACGCCTATTGATGCTCAGTTAGCTAGTTCAGACAAGGGAGATTCAGCCCGATCATGAAGATTTGTAAAAGAAACATTCGTGGCGCTTGCGTTGGATCGAACACTGAGCTGCAAGAACAGAGACGCAAGAACGTACCTGGTTCATCCCAATCTGTCCCAATGGAAAGGACTCAGTGGTAAATGTAGATCCCATGGTTATGTTCGTCACCCAATTTTGAATACCATAATCCAGGGCATTGGATATAGAGATTTTGTTACCCGATGGTACCTTTTGATATAATCAGCTCCTTCTACCCTAATCAGATGAAAGGAGGGTAAATAACGCACGTCAAAACCGCTGCCCCTCTGCATGTCATTGACATCACTGATGTCATGTATTAGATCACGTTTCCATAGTAGACACAATTTATTGGAATAGGGGTAAATACGTACTCGGTATGCCATACTGACTGAGTATACCATTTTCCGATCGACCCATATATTCCTTCTATGATATTTTGAAGTATACCCGTTCGTGCTGTGTCCCGTAGAGCAGGGTAGATAAAGGTATCTGATGATTTCTTGATAGTTGGGACGGTAACATCCATGGAAAACTATTGGTATTTTCGTTAGCGCCACGGGATCTGTAAATAGTTTTGAGGAACTAGGAGATGGGGCCATGTATGAGAGACAAGAAATGTAAGACCGGACCTTTGTAAATTGGTAGGCTGTGTTCCAATTTAGGGAGTACCTAGATTGTTAGTCAAGGAGACTTATGCTTAGAGAAAGTTGTCTTTACGTAGTCACTCCAGCTCGTTCGGTTACGTCGGCGTTGACATGTTGGAGGGAGGCGCCCAGGGCGAGGAGAGTCATAGAAAGCTTCATGTTTGTTTGCTATCGGAAATGAGTTGTAAAAAGGAGTGAGAAATGTCTTCACGGCTTGGTTTATATAAAATTCAAGTCGCGGTGAGTCGGTAACTGTACACACGACAAATTCGGTCTAGCAACAAGGATATACCTTTGTCTTTTCAATATAGTATAAGTACGATTGAATGTTTGAAATACCTTGCAGACAAGGGTTCGAATGTTCAAAGTATCATCCAACCATCAATGGGCTCACATACGAAGTATGCTTGGTCTTTCCAGAAGTCTGAACCCGACAGGGTTTGCTCTGCAGGGGACTTTTGGTATAATTAGCCCTGTAGTCCCATAGTGGATAGGTGCAGACCTATGGAGAAACCGAGTACCTCGAAGACAAACCCGAGCCAACCACGAGTACTGCATGGGTCAACCTGGTAGAGCACTCCGTACGAGGTCGATTTGTTCACTAAGCAAATACTTGTACTTCACTTTTTGCATCACCGACAAGTCATATTTAGATGCTTCGCATTGGACAATTGCATTTATTGACTTCTTGAAAATGAGGAAATAAATATACACTAAAAACGCTCAAATCTAAATATATCATGATTTATCACATTTCTTTCGTAAAACTGATTTTTTTTTTCCAACATGGGAGGGGTTTAATACTTCGTAGAAGTAGAAGGGGCGTAACTATTGGCCAAGCGAGTAAAATAGTGGAGTTCCGTGCATTGTAATTTGACTCTACCTATCTAAACTACACCTGAACTCCACTACGGAGTAATATTTCGAACTTCGGAACCCTTGTTTACTTCGTACTCAGGCATCTCGAACCTTTAATCCCAAAAAACGCGCGTGGACCACGTTCGTATCACTGACCTAGGTAGCAGCTCCTAGCTGTTGTATTTTATTACAGAGACTAGGATCTACTATGGCTCTAACCATGCCGTTGCAGTCAAACACGAGGTTTGAAGCTTCTTCTTAGTTGTCGCTCCGGGTGAATAATCAGGAACAGACTTGGGAAATAACACCCCGCTTTCTGCACGGATCTGAATCTAATAAAGCCCCTTTGAGAGGAAGCACGCCCACTGGACTTAGCGGCGGCTCTAATAGAGTAAGTAGAAGCGTGATAACACCAGGCGATAAATTGCTCATTTTGAAAACCTCGTATTGCTGAGGAGTAAAACATATTCGGGTGGGTCTTGTGGAGGGCCTGGATTCCATCATGATATATGGCCAAATCTTGAACATCGTACCAACCATACGTAACGTAACTCCATACAGGTAAGGCACCCATGATCTAACTACGATCATAAGTACTAATATTAGAACATTAAGAGTTCCCGCTGACTGGAGAACTAATCGTGCCCTACCTAAGTAAGACTTTCACCACCGCCGGAAGATGTTGCCTCGGCACGATTATCCGAAGCGCTGCCACCAGGGTTGCGTTTTGAACAGGCTTCACTTCAGTGCAACTTGCAGCGCTCTTCAGGCAGGCGCTCGCTTCGGATACGTACTAGTACAGACTAATGCTAAGGTAACGGTAACACAGGGTTGACATCTCGTGGCGGTCCTCTTCTTCCCGCCCCATCTTAAATGCTAGGGTCGTTGCCTTTCACATATTGCTGGAATTATGAGCCCAGATACTGCCTTTATACTCTGTTGAAGATGGCTTCGCAATAGCTAGAAGAACCTTTGCTTCCAGATCACAAAGTCGGCTTCTTGATAGTATGTCCTGGTAGCCTAGGTCAATCTCACTCGAAGACAAAATATCTCAATACCTCATAATATCCCTTTCACTGCGTGGTGCATCTCTTTCAAAAAGGAGGATCATTAAACGCAGCTTCCGGTCCTTTTGCCTTAGCAGAAACACGTCCAGTAGCCTCGTCGAGACTGCTCACTCTCTCCTCAACTTCATGAAAACTTGATCTGTTACCTCCTATTCAGCAATAATTATAATGGGCCAATAGTATCTCCTGTTGGCTAATTTCTTTCTTCTTGTGATTGCGTAATCAAAGTTTAAACACGAATAGGAGACTGCGATTATAAAACGGCGGGTAGGAAAGATTAATTAAGGTCCCATATGTCGCTCTGCATTCACAGACGCTTATATAAATAACGGTGAGGCGGGCGGAGGCATCTGGCTTATTGGCCCGAGTCTCTAGATCAGCTCAAAATTTACTTCTACTAACGAATAGGTTGTATCCTTCCTAACCTCACATCGATTTAATCGGCTGACATATTACTAAGGTAACCAAGTTTTATCCGCGGCTGCGGTTTTGAATTTTGATAAACCTTGTACATGAGAGACTGAGGATGTCATGTTCCTTTCTAGTCAACATCAAAGACGAAATGTTTTCTTTCTCAGCTGAGATTCCGGTGTAAGCTCCCTCCGGTGTGTTACAATAACATATGAGAATGCTATCCCGATAGCATTGTAATTTCATCTGAGTTATTCACTATGAGATTCGAATGTGTCGGAACCAGGGAACTTAGATATGTCTATACCCCGGCGGGTCTGGACGTTCCTGCATCGTACAGCTTGGATATATCTGTAAGCCTGGCATCGAATCAGCGGACTGTTGCAACATCGTGTATCAGGATAGCAGGGATCGCGGTAGATTATCTAGTATACAATCATTAATAGGAAAGTTGTCTGGCACAGTTGAAAGTTGAGGATGTACCCTACCTGCCGAATCTACTGTCGTAACATCGATCTCGAAACCCTACTACAGCTATCACCCTGTTCTGGAATAGCAGCTTCAACCATAATGGCACTGTCCTTTCGACGGCTGAGGGGGGAAGCAGTGGCTTTTCTTGCAATCGAGCGACCACTTTAGGATTATGTGAGTACTCTGGCTTGACAAATATAGGCTTTCAGTAACTAGTCAAGACGTGGTCTACCAATGGTACCGCAAGATCGCAAGCTCAAGTGTCGTTTACCGATGCGGACATGAAATAGGTTGCAGTGGGAATATCCCTAAATATGCAGGTAGCAGGATGGTTGCCAGTTTCAGCTCTTCATACCATAGCAGCCAAACCCATCCACCTAGACCAGCCGTTACTGCTACCATTTCCTCTCGTTCCATTTCAAATATATACCCTGTCAAACTGTTTACCTAGTAAGAATTGAGAACCCCTTTCATCGTCTCATCAATTACTCGCTAATCGTCTTTGTTAATTAGACGCTTCTCGTTTCCGTAACGGCTCGCTACTCGTCAGCAGACTTGATACCATCCTTGGCCTTTGATGGTCGTGTGAATGCGCCCAGCTAGATCTGGTGACAAGCGCTATTCCGGAAAGGGTTAAATCTGAACATTGCAGGCAGTGACAAGGAGCGAACATATCCTTGGAATTTCAATAGTAGCTAGATTCTAGTAAAGATTAGAATATTTTCATCGCCAAAAGATGATATCTTTTAGTGTTCAGAGTATATCTAATCATTGTGGTATTTTTTTTAAACCCACGCGCCCTGTATATCTTCATCTCGGGTCACCGTCTTTCTGGGCGGCGAAGACTGTAGATCTCATACGAAGATATTTGATGAATAGTACTAAACTGAGATGGATCCCAGATTTGGCATGACCGGGAGAACTCTCTATGCAGCAGGTAGTAAAGAACTTGAGGTATGGAAGAATAGAAGCAATAGAAGGGGTTGATAAGCACTTGGATACGGAACAGGTGCCAGTCTCCGATCTTGAGCTCGGAGTCGGGGTCACGTCCGAGATGTCTGAGATATGCAACAAAAACACTTCCTTGTTTTTGAAATACAGGATGTGGAATGTGTGAGCAGCTATTGGTATCTCGGGTACGGTGTGTCACGTGTGTGACTGTCAAATGCTTGAAGTAGCAATAGGAAGTGAGGGGCGGGTAGGTAGATGACCAGTAAAAGCCAGGGTCTCGAATCATGTCTGGTATAGAAGGAGTCTTTGAAGGTTTTAAAGAAGATTAGATTGAGGATAATAGGTGAGGCTTGTTTACAGGTATGAGTATGATATACCTCATGTCAGGCATGCCATCACATTACTCTACTGCCGTCTAGCTCGTGAAGCGTCGATCAGGCGTTCTTTCTGTTAGTTCAAACTTATTCAACAACTCTTTCTTTTCTTTACTACCTTGTTCCGTCTCTATATATAGCCTTGAAACATGTGTTATTGGCAGATGTTTAAGAGAGTCTAGAAAAGTAGCTCCACGTTAGAGGTCCATATGCCCCTCATTGTTCTACTATAGCCTGGTCTACCTGATACATGTCAGAACGAAGGCTTGGTGGGACCTATCACTTAGTAAGGAAATATCGGCACTAGCATTCGCATAACAATAGTACTATCCTTTCTCGAGAATAGCATACTCCTGACTTGGTATTATATACATCTGCTCTCTCAGCATAAGGAGCCGAACGGACTCAGACGGCATTTAGACCACAAGGCATCGGTAGTAATCTCTTATATGAGAGCCACTATATCCGATGCGTTGAATTTGCTAAATATGGAGGATTCTATCTGCTATTGTATTAGTTCCTCTTTTTGAATCACAAGGAGAATAAAGAAGGTAATCTGAGCAAAAGAATTATATATATAGATATGTCACCTATTTAAGTGGCGACTTTCGCTTCTTTCAAAACCTGTATGAAGAGCCGAGATGAGGCATTAGCCGATCGGGTGTACTTGACCAGCCAGAAGTGGTAGCCTTCCGAAGCCTTGCAGCAGGACTAAATTTCTCTTTACTACTGATTACAAGATCCAACTCCGAGACTACCATTCGCTAGAGTACGAGGGTGCTAAGGCTAATATTTTCATTGAATCTTTTACCACCCAAGCGGAATCGAAAATACGCATTTGATATTATGAAACTGCGAAATCAATAGTATCTACGAAGTGTCATATAGGATTTAAGCTGGGGTATAAAGACTTGGGGATCTTTTAGGCAGTACATATACGAGTGTCAGGATAAATAGATAGCTTAGGAGTAGAAAGCGATGAAGACTAACATCTGATTCAAAGGGCACCTATTTACCCAACGCTTCACTACTCAAAGTTCATAGACAGCGGATCTGATAGTGTAGACCCTAGGTATAGATCGAGGAATTATCTAGGTACCGAAAGCAAAATGCTGCTTGTGATATAAAGTATAACTTCTAAGCGTATTTTGAGCTCTTTAGAATGTGCATAACCCCTCTAGCTTCTCGACCTGCGTGAGAATAATTGAGAAGTATTAGCTGATATAAACTAGACCTCTTGGTAGAGCTGTGTTCTTCTTGACTGTCGTCATTCCGCCTAATTTTCTTTGACCTATTTGACATACTGGGCAGTATGACTCTGTGAGATATATATATATCTACGTTCACGTAATAACATAGCACGGTTCATTTGAAGGAAAAGGTTAGATCGAGCTTGTTATTCGAAAGTTAGTCAGATATAAATGCTAAAGTAACCCTTTGACACCGATTTGGTAGACCCAGTCAATTATTATGGTGATATCAAATAATACTTATATAAATTATACGTAGTGTATTAATACCCAGGAGACTATAAGCAACAGTTATTATAGCCTGGATATACTAACTGGGACTATCTAGTACAGGAACTTATTCATCTATACTACATGTGTAGTCCAATATCCTAACACTAGATATTCTTCTCCAACTTAGTGTTATTGCGGAGGATTCGCACGCTGACGCCCTTGAAGCTGTAAGAATTTCTCTTTTCTTTACAAAAGGCAAGGAAATCACGACTCGGATACTCGGGGAAATATTGAACACTTATAATAGACTGTATCTTTAACAGTGATTGAACGCTTCATTGATATTTTTTCAAGAAAACGCCCTCATGAACTTATGAAGGTTGAGAGAATTCATTAATCGTGAAACGTGACATATAGCTAAAAGAACAAGTTGTGTGAGAAATACTACAACCACCACCAGTGATCCCTTTGTATCGTCACTATAGCCCCAATGTTGCTTCTCAATCAAATCAAACAGTTCCCTTCCCCAGAGACATTGATGAAGCTGTTCAGATAACACTATTAGTTCTTGATATATCTGAAATCATACATCCTATAGTCGGTGGAGAAAGAGTACAGAGGACAGAGCACAGAGGGGAAGTAGACTGAACTGACCAGTCGCCGCCGAAGCCGTCGGAGCAGACGAACGTGCCTCCGCTGTTGAAAGACTCATTGCAAACAAGGCCTTCCGCACGGAGCTGCTTGACACGGGCGGTCTGTGCAGAGCGGTCGCTGCTGTTGCTGATGGGGTCGCGGCTGATGGTAAGGGGCGCGGCCATGGTGAAAGCTGCGAAAGCTACGAGGCAGATGGTTTTGGCGAGCATTTTTTGGTGGGAAAGGAAGGGCAGAGTCCTTTTTCTTGGGCTTGAGGATCGAGTGGGCGGGAGAAATGTCGTTATGGAATTTACAACTTGTATGTATGAGTGTGAAAATGGAATCTGACAGCCTGATCGATGTAGGAATAGAAGTACAAGACGAATAGACTATGGGTTGCTGATTGAAGGATTATATGAGATACTCCTTTCATTGCACCTTGACTGGTTATATATACATATCAGAAACTTGATTACAAGCTGTGCTGGAGACCCTCTCCCCTTACAAGCTGCAACCAAGGGGCGAGCCTGTTTCATCTCAACATTTGACTTGGGGCCGTGCATCATTAGACTGAATGAAGAGCGGTTTGATGCACCTTGAATGCGAAAGACTCATAGCCGGCGAGGGATCTATCGTCCTCATTATTAAATTGGGACAATCGATCCTGTTGCGCCGGCAATTCTTGCTGAAACGCTTCATGGCCGTCAAATGAGCGGGGCGGAGCGGGGCGGGGCGGCCCGGGTGACTTGAAATGTATACCTACCCACCTACCTTACCTGTTTAGGTACGAATGATTCCAAAGAAAGGCAAACATGGATGGGATGGAATGAGATGGGCTCGGATGGGCTCGAAAGGGAAGCGCCAAGCTAGGTACAGTAGGCAGGGGAAAGGATAGAAGATCACATGAGTCTCATTTATTATGTTTTCTCAAACGCCAACGTTCAACTGGTAAGCGGTGGATTACACTAGGTAGGTAACATTATGTAGTTAGTACCTTAAGTTAGGTCTTATCCGATGAGATGAGATGCATTGAACGTGATTGTTAATGTGAATGTGACAGCGTAATACATTAATTGGATTGTGCTAATAGTAAGATATATTTAAGAAACAATACTTTTATTCATTTTCATAATCAAATACTAAAGTCATAGTAGAGCTAAGTATTTATGTGAGTAGTCACTTAACAATTCATTATTTAATATTCTATCTGCCCCTTTCCACAAAATCCCAGATGAGACACCCACGCCTTATCAGCCGCCATAGGTAGGTAGTCCTCGGCTCGGCCCGAAGTACTCGTACCTAATTTGCAGGTCGCGTACTGTAAACGCGGTGGCATGAAGAGCTGAGCCACTGACAACTTCAACACGTGCATTTGCGAATGACCATCCCCGTGTTTGTTTTGGAGTCGCAAGCTACTTCAACTTCACGTCACTATTGACTTGATGTCAGTTAACAACACTTGAAGATATGGCTTTTAGTCTGAAAGTCGGCTGTTCTATCGAAGGGAAGGTTAGCACCTACGCCCTCTCGAAGCAGCTTCACAGGGAGATCTGGACTGCTATGTATCAAACCCCGTCCAAGGATCACTGCCCATCGCCTCTAATACTAAACAGGAGTCCACACCTGGGCCAGGTGATCATCAAGACTGCACCCAAGCATCGCTTGGACAACGAACGCAATGTCCTCAAGCATTTCCATGGCCGGCTAGGAATCCGCCAGCTGCTGGATGAGACACCGGACCCACCATCTCTGGTGCTAAAATACCTCGATGATAACCTATCATCTGCATCAAATTCGAAACGGCTTGAAAAATCCGAAATTAAGTTCATCGCAAAGAGAGTTCTTGAAGCGCTACAGGCATTCCATGAGGATGGCTACGTACATACTAGTATAGCTTTACCTCTCTCTTTTTGCTTTTTCGGTTCAGACCTAGACATGACTAACTCTAATACACTCTAGATGTTAAACCGGATAATATTCTCGTCAATTATAGCAGCGGGCCTTGTCGATTTCAAGAGGTTGAGCTAGGCGATTGCGGCGACGTATGTCTTGTGAACCCGGGAGATCACTTGAAGATGGGAGAGAACGGGCACATAATTGGAGCCCATATGTTCAGGAGTCCAGAGGCTATGCTCAATCTAAGATGGGGCGCTGCAACTGATATCTGGTCCTTTGGTACAACTGTAAGTAACTTGGATCTTCGCCACTGTAGCTTGATACTACAGACGGTCCCGCTGACCTTATTGTAGCTGATAAGCCTGATATGGGGATCAGGTTGGCATATCTTCAAGCCTGATCCTAAGGATGCTGAGCCAGACGATGAGATTTATCCAAGCCATGTTCTAGCAAAGCAAATTGCGTTTTTCGGACCTGTTCCTTTGAGCTATTTTGATTTTCTTCCTGAAGATGACGAGAGATGGGAATTCATAGGTGATGCTACACAATATATCATAGACCATCAAAAGTGGAAGCCTTTTGCAAAGGCAGAGGATGAGGAACTCGCCGAAGAAGATAGGACGTTCATTTGTAAGATTATGAAGCTGGATCCGAGAAAGAGACCGACGGCAAAGGAACTCTTGCAGGAACCGTGGCTGAAGGATGAATCATAGAGAGATCGATGGCCGATCATATCTGCGATATTTCTGCTGGAGGAATACCCCTTGTTGCTCCTTAGCAGATTTCCACATAACTAAGATGCTCCCTCATGGTCCATCAAGCCTTGGATTGCTTCTTTCGCAGCTCCCGAGAAACATGTGGGTTAAGAGATCGGTGGTGGCACTCCAAATGTGCCGCCCTGCACAGGCCTGCCTTTCGTACATTTGTAGGGTATCTATCGTACAGGACAAGATAGCCATCCAGATCCACCATTACCACTGCCACCGAAACTATTGACAGCCGAAGTTAGCTCTTTGTCAAATCAACCACTCGCGCCGCGCAACATCTACGAAATCTAGATAAATCACGAGATTGAAGGACTTTTTGCGATCTGGCAGATCAGGCGTACTTCGCAAATGGAATCGACCGGCTGAACTAATAGGCTCACGTAGATTACAGCTAAGCTGATGAAATATCAAAGACTGTAATGCATTAGTCTACTGGCTTTTGAGACTATCTATGAGATCTCCAGTGCTCATCCCAAAAGCCCGAACAGCATTCCAATCCCTACACTGATGTGAGATACCTTCACCCGTGATGGGGCCATCGCTTCCAAACCCATCTTTCACAAATACGGGCCATTCAATGGTTGTATCGGCGTTGCACATGAGACCTTGTCTTATATAATCCAAGCAATGTTCAAGGTGATCTGGGCCACCCCACTCTCTCGCTGGCTGTCCTGTCTTCAGCTGGCGAACAGTGTCTCTGAGTGCTCGCAGGCAGTGGAGCTGATGAAAGACTGAAACTCCAAACCACGCCACGTCCTCGTCTTTTGGGTCTGCATGTCCGGGCTGTAAGTCGTACCGGTAAGGGTCCGCAAGTGCAAAGAGACCATGTTTCACTACACAGTACCTACTTCAGCTTGGTTCAAAAAATTTCGAGAGTTTATTGACACACCTGGCACAAGCTCATCCCAAGCTCGGTTGCCCTCCTCATCATATGTTCCATATTTCTTGGTCATATGGAAATCCACTGACACTGTCGGGACTGAAGATTGAGAGCGTCAATAATTAAACCCTAATTCTTTGTCTCGGGGGCATAGCTTACTGGTTGGAAGCATCGATTGAGGATCCCAGCGGCCATTCCTCAAAGGCCTGCTCTTAGGTAGCAAAGTTACCGCAGAGACTCCCAGCAAGATGAGAAGAATTATGGGCCCTCCAATAGATAATATCCTGATGCGAGAGGTGCGAGAAGACTCGGCCTGCTGATATCTCATTTCCTCCTCGAGGTCCCCATCCCCGATACGCGAGTATTTCTCTTTTGTTAAAGACATTCTCGATATATGTGCCTTAATCAAGAACAAGCTTTAGTGAAGATAGATCTGGAGATGAAGAAGGACTGTTTGGAGTTCAGATTATTAGATTATAGCAACAACGAATTGTTACTCTTCTCAGTTCAAGAGCAAAACACCAATAATTATTAGTTTTACTCCCTGGAATAAGCTAGCTATATGATCAGCCATTATAGGTCATTCCCACCTTCGAAACTCGAGCCTTAATGTGGGGTTGTAAACTCCGGGGAAAGGAAAACTATGTACGATTGGCACTTTTGACCTCCGGCATTATGAACCATTTTCGATTTCTCTTAGTAACCTTGAAACTATGGATTAAGACCAAAATGATGATTCCCAAATTGAAGTGTGCATGTCATACGTTTTCGGGGGAGTCACTATTCCGTTATGTCAGACACTCCCATGTCTCCGGTATTAGAATTGGTTGGTTCCTGCCACCACGTCAAGTACAAGGGTTGATCTCGCATGCAAACATTCCGAATTGATAGCTTCCGAATCTTCCAAAGCTCAGTGAACCATCTGCATTGTGCTGCGGACCAAATCCACTCATCGCTGCCAGGACATAAGGGTTGTCTGCTGTTCATCTCTTTGAAAAAGCCAATTCTTTAATGAGAAGCTCTACCACGAATAGAGTTACCAGCAAAATTGATACGACTAAACTTTCCCTGTGGCAACTTTGTTTTTACGCTATGGCTGCGGAAGAGGCTGTCCCTTTTATCCCAGAGATTTTCAATGCTCATGATGACGAGAAAGGAAGTCGGTACCTGGATAATGACTACAGTCCGGTTGAGTTAGAGGACTGCAACCCTTCGAGCCAAGATGGTCGTCACATTGGACTCCGTGCTCGACTAATAGCCCACAGAAAGAACGTGGCCGTCGGTCTCCTGACACTCCTGGCTCTTGGTCTCTTCATCACCGCATCAGTGCAAGCGATCAGAACATCTACTGTCAAAGCCGTCACGCCTGGCCGTATTCCAGGCTTAGAGTATACCTCTGATGGTCGCCTCCTAACTTGTGGCAACACCTTTGAAGAGGCTAAAGCTGCGGGATGTAAATTCGACATCATGACTTTTGTTTGGACTCCTCCCGCCTGTTACGATGAGGAGGCAGCTCTTGATGCTGTGAGTGATGATTCAGAGCTGGCCTTATCTCGAGCCACCGGAACTTGGCCATGGTGGCGATTTGGAAATAAAACCGATCCACTTCCACAATCAAACGACGTTCTGAGCTCCATCATCCCCGTATGGACGAACAATGTTTACCATCGTGCACACTGCCTCTATCTCTGGCGCGTTAGTCATAGGGCCATGAATCAAGTGGCGAAATCGCCTCCGGGAGGAGTCTGGGTATATGAAAAAATGGCAGAATGGTGAGCAACTTGCAATTCCCTGTCCTGGAAAAAGTCTATTGCCTGTTGGATTTCCTCAGTGAGGAATCTAGTCGAAGGGACATACTAGAATACGAAATATCTAACTCGCCATGTTCAGGGAACACGTAACTCACTGCGTGAAATTGCTAAACGACATGGAGAAGCCTGAGGATTACCATGCCCGCGCTGTTGTGAAAATGGGCAGATGTGTGAGGTTGGATGGTTCGAGCGAGGCGGCCGCGGGAGGAAAGGGTCTCTTGTGGTAATCTTGTTCATGTGGTTCATTGGCCATTGGGAGGGAGTAGGAGGGAGGGAGTAGGAAATGATGCGATTGCGGCTGAATTGAACAAATATCTGAAGCTTGGTGCTGGGTTCCACTACTAGCTTTTTACTTCTCTACATGCGTATTGTTGACTCCCGTCTCGGCTAGCTAGTCGGAAACGAGTCCGTTTGCAAATCCATTTGCCGTGCACGTGTAAGAACATGAACAAATGCATGTTCTCGTCTATGAAATACTCGTAAATGAATGTGCCTTGAGATCCACCAAGATCTTATGTGCTAAAATCCCATTTTCATTCCCATCCTTGCTCAATTCCTCAACTTGCTTTGTAAGCTCTGTCAGCACCTTGTCAAGCTTCGCAAGTTCCAAATCGACGATGGCGTTCATGACATGGCACTGACTCGCGACGCCTTGGATCTCGAAAGTCCCCACGCAGACACTCTCCTCGGTACCTTCGATGGTAGTCATGGGTGGTGGCAAGGCAAAGGAAGAGGTAGCCCCAGGGCCGCCCGAATTGCTTGAGGTGGAATTGCTTGAGGTGATATCCAAAGACGATAGGCGATTGGTAATGAGGGACTGGAGGAATCTGTAGTTTGCAAGTACCTGCTGTACAATAATCACGCACAATAGTGGGGATGGGGAGCTGAGGTGCGCCACTCTCATAGCGGAGGCGGGGGGAGAGGGAGTAGTAGCCGGAGGAGGGTCTGCCAAGCCTGGCACGCTCGAGCTGACGAAATCAAGCCCTTGTCGAGCCAGGAAAAGAGTCCTGTCAAAACGCTGGTCGGCGGCGTACGGCGTCGAGTAGAGTTCCGTGATAAGGCGGACGATATCTGGAGTAGGGGGCAGCTCTTCACGGGCAGGCATAGGTGGAGGCTCAGGTACGGGCACAGGCGGACTGTATGCACCAGAATAAAGCGAAATGGGCGGAGTGATGATAGCAGCATCTGCATCCGATGTCGCGGAGGTTGTCATCACTGGGGCTGGTGGTGGTGGTGGTGCGAGGTCTTCAGGTCCTGGAGAATGCACAAAGTAGCCGAAAAGGCAGGGATCGAAACTCATTCCTACCCCACCCAGGTCTAAGTCCATATCGAGGCCCATATCCAGATCCAAATCCAGGCTCAGATCCATATCCATATCAATATTCATGTCTGGCGGCATCTTCAGATAAGGCACGTAAGCTGCGGCTGTGGCTGCGGCGGCTGTGGCCATCTTCTCTCCCGGAACAGAGTCAGATCTGGGGGCATCATGACTCAGGATGCTAGAGGGATACAAGGGCTCCGGTACGATGGGATCGCCGCTCGTGCCTCGGGCGGAAGTGTCCGCATCCTATGGGAATGGGAGATCAGCAGAAGCTTAAACGGTGTTTGACATAAGCTTGTCTATTCATGTCTCGATAGGAGACCGTTCCGTACATGATCATCCAACAAGGTGGGGCGATATAGAAGATATACTTCGAAGTACTGTACCACGAAGAATCTGACTTCTCACCAGAAGATTGAGCTTTGGTATGTCGCTATCACCACCAATATCAACACGGCGGCGCTTCCCCTTCCCTCTCGAGCTCGTGCTTCCTTGGGTGTCGTGAGAGCGGCTGAGCCTTTTCGCTCGCGGGTTGTGAGTCTTCGAGGCTCTTCCTCGCCCATTCTTAGGCGGCTTACCAAGGGGTCTTCCCAGGCTGTAGGTACAGGCATTGTCGTTCCGAAGACATCGATCGCAACAATCTCGCTGACCGGAGCAACGAACTTTGCAACGGTAGCACTGATCACACGCTGTGACCAGGACGGAGGACCCTCTGGCGCTTCGCTTGTCGCCGTCTGGCCGATTTTCAGTTCGAGGCTCGTCCATGAAGCTCAAGAGTATTAAGCCAGAAGAAATACTTGCTGGTGGAATTGAGGAGGGCAATACTGTTTTATATCACGAACGTACAAAAGAAGGTTTCCTGGTGGGGCTCGACCACCGTCTTCCCCCACCTTGTCAACTGCCAGTCCGTAGCTATTCACAGTAATATTTTACCATCCAGGAGATCTCTCTTTAGGAAGCCTTAACAATAGAGATCTCATTTCTTTTCCCCCCAGATGTACGAGAATAGCCTTCGAATTTCATTTTCCGAAATGATTCCGATTCCATAGGTTTTACTGAATGACTGTTCAAATATGCTTGATTGGAATACACTTAAATCACATTGCAAAATGATCAAATCTATTGACTGTTCAAATGTGGGTTAAAACTTGTAAAACTTTATATTCGTAAGAACTTATACTTCTATACATCCATGGGTTCATCTATCTCCACTGCGATAGTGTCCCAGTCGTTACAATCGGTACCTACAAAGTGCTCGCCTGCAAATTACCAATATGTGCTATCAACCCAGGAGGGGTAATACGGGCACCAGATCTGCGCATGTCCAGCCATGGAATCAACAAGCTTTCATTCGCAAAGTGAGAGTTAACCTTTTACCTAAGTATCCCATTTACTCCGGCCATGCAGAAGTCTGAATCGACTTCAAAGTGAGTTTGCAGGGTAGCCTTAGTTGGTTATAGCCTGTATTGCTGCTCTACTACTTTGCATTCGGCCTCGGTAATGTTTCTTTCTCAGTCAATACGCACTGGAAACTATAGCGCCATGGCGTGAGAAGCACAAAGCAGCCATTGGCTACAATGCCTGTCAGGCGAGAACCTTCTGGAGGCAGCATGGACATGGAAAAGAATAATACTGGCCACAGCTAAATCGCCATGGTCAAATAGCTAAATCGCCATACGCTAAAATTCTAGTAACTTGGCGAGTGTATCTAGAAACCTTGCCCTGCCATACTAATTTGTACTAGAGGGCAAGGGCTAGTTATGCAGAATAAAAATTTCATAATTACCTAATTACCCCTGAGGCTGAGGATCAAAATTGAAGCTATCTAGAGACTTCTGCTATACTCTTACTACTCCTACTACTTCTACTATGACTTCTGATCCTCAAGCTCTGCCCCTGCATCACTTGGCCAGCATTTTATAGTACAAAATAGCGTATCGTCGACTAGTATAGCGATGCAAAGGCTCAAGGATAGACACCTAGATAGCTATAAACCCGGTACACGGAGGGAGAGAGGGTTTATATATAGTATAATATCAATCTATTATTCGGATAGTATAGTAGATACTACTATAGCTAGTAAAGCTATGATTCAAAGGGATGTGATAGGGGGTATTAAGATATATACCCAGGATGCAGAGTTTGAAGAAGATTTGGATGAATTAGTATAATTGTAGCCCTGAATGCACTGTACATAGTTATGCATACAAATCTTGGTGGTGATAAATGCACCCTACACTTTGGGCTCGCTTAATTAGCGCATGGCGATTTAGCTATTTGACCATGGCGATTTAGCTGTGGCCATAATACTCATCTACAGCCTGTATGAAGTAGGTTCAGAATTCTAGAGAAGCAGTGTACTTTGTACAGACTGTATTAACTGTAGATTCGGCACTCGTGCACACTTTATTCTTCTAGAACCCTACCTAATCCACCCTTCAAATAGACTACAGAAACTACTATTTTTCTTTTTCTTATACTTTAACTAGAAGTATTTACATACATACCTCTTTAGCTTTTCCTTCAATAAAAGACTCGGTGTAGCACAATGGCTCTTAGGCGTTTACCCACGGATTTCAAAACAACGTTTATCTGATACAAAGATCGTTGATTAATTAGGTGCAGAGGCACCGGAGAACTCTGCTATATACTTGGCGTGTTCAAGTACAGAATATACGCACGATTTGGGTACTATATAGCACAAGCTATAGAGCCAGAATTCTAACAATATCAGGCCATTTACGAAGTACCTTATTTCTGCCTACTCTCGTACTTCCCCTGGCGCGTCCCTCTCATCACATGTTCTAGGCTCTCTAGACTGTCTGATTAATCAAAATGTCAGACTCAATGAAACTTCCTTTCATCCACGTGACAACTACTCCGAGATACAGCCGATCACACAATATCAAGTCACTTCACGTCATGATGTACATCGGATCTTTGTGGAGGGCTGGATATACCGTATTCGCCTTTCTGTTCATTGTCAAGAGTAAAACTTATATATCGTTATCCAGCAATCTTTCGCAGCCAACCAATGAGGTGGAATTTACCTGTTCGTCGCCAAGGCGAGCATTCCAGCGCGGCTTGCGAGTGGATTTCTTTGCGCGGTACGTCAGGTGGAGTAGAGATATGGTATGGGATTTCTGTTCTAGAGCAACAAGTCTGACAGTTTTCAATGACAAATCCCTAATATCTACTTCTCTATAAACTCCTGAACTGATAAAATGTGGATAGCGGTGCACTCTCAGAGCTTTGATGGTTTCACCAAGGGTTGAACTTTGCATACAACGCATCTCGGTCCTTATACCGATGAGTGACGTTGATGAAATCGGAATCTTTCTCATCGCGATTTCTCCAGTCCATCCAAGATCTCACAGAGCTATAGTCTCTGCAAGTATGCCACTGATCGATATCCGCATGATAGATACCGGCTTGAGGTATCCATGGTCGGGGAATGGGGGTCATATCCAGCGAGCATGTTAGGGTCTGACGAAGTGCTTCTATACAGTGATCTAAAAGAAACTGTTAGTTCGCGAGCAACTGTGCAAGTAAATTTTACAATATGCCGCTTGGAATTTTACATACCTAGATGCATTCTGTGTGACATAAACGGTCTCGGAGGCAAGTCTTGTATGTCGGTATAATATTCTCTGTCAAGGGAGCGGCGCATGTAGTCCTATGCAAGTTAGACCTTTTCTTCCAAGATGGGTTCAAGTACGAACAAGACAGTGTAGACTGTGGAAAGTATTGGGGCTGAATTAAGCGATGTATGTTAATCTCTGGACTTTCTCGCTGACAAAATTGGTGGAAGGGCTACATACGAGACCCAGTAAAGGTCGAAAATCCAATCTTTCTCGTCCACCTTGAAGTCTGTTTGTGAGACTTCCTCGGGGGTGAGTCCCAAGTATCGTTCTGGAACACATTGTAAGCCGTTTCCCCAGTCTTTCGCCATAGAGTGTCGAATCTGGGTACTGACGATGCAGAAGCATTTTGTCCCATGTCTCATCAAGTTCGGGGCTCGAAGGCCCAACAAAATTTGGCTCCGCCGGATTTGAAGTCAGATAATAGGTACCATTAGGATCTATTTGAACGCCTCCATAAAACTTGACCTTTGTGAGCCCAAGTACGGACTTGGCGGGAGCTATAAAGTCTTAGCATACATCAAATAATATCGAGAGGAGAATGGTACCAAGGTCGGTATCAAAACCAGCCTCGTAGGTGCCGTGATGGTGGACGTCATGATGAGTGGTCGACACAATGATCAAGGCTACAGTAAGAACCGCGCAAAGAGCCCATGGAAGGAGACTACAGTGCGAGCTGCTGCTTCTTGGTCTCAAACTCGGCAATGGCGATGGACATATATCTTTCTCTTCTGAATCAATATCCTCGTTATATGGCAGTGCTTTGTATGCGCGCTTAGAACTCAGGAAGGCTGGGATTGAAAACATCTTGTATAGAGATTTGAGTTTCGTGCTGTAACTTGTGAACACGGATCAATACTCCCAGTATGTCATATATGATTTTGGCAGCCAAATTGAACACGCACTCTTCGGAGACTAAGGCTATTACTATGATAAAGAGGGACCAATGGCTCCTCATCCGCAATTCTAGTTCTTGCCTTTAACTAGCCAAACTCACGTCCTGATAGGCTCTTATGACTAGCTTGGAAGAGCTTCCAGTGTGGTCAGAGTAAGCCCGATCACGTGTCTTCAAAGCTCCGGATTAATGATCTGAATTCTTAGTGCATTAAAATTGGCAGAAGATTTACCTGTTTGAGGGTGGGTGATTAAACCGGAAGTTTTTTTGACGTGCATACCTATGATAAAAATTTCCCATCCCGACTTTCGTTCACGTCTTGTGTTGTAGACTATGCGGGTGAGAAGTGATCAGCAGGGTCAGCAATGTGTTGTAAAAGACATATTTTCTGAAAGACTTGCTCAATTATTGAAATTCTCGTGCTTATTGCAGTATTTGTATTCCCTCAGGTTGAGTTTATAGGTCGTATCCTTCTTTGCGATTATTCAAGAGTGACTCCGAAACTCCCGCGACAGATCTCTTGAGAGCCAAGCTGCAACTAAAGCTGAAAGCTCCCCAACCTCGAACGTCCACCCCATAGAGTCTGAACTTCTCAATAATTGGGCCAACCAGAAAATGCCACTACATACTAAGGCAGCCATAATCTGAGGAGCTGATATGGCGATGCTGTGTAGACTCAAGATTAGCTCACTGGTAATGAACAAAGCATAAGCAGTTATTCTACTGCACCGTGTGACAATACGACAGATCAAACCACTTGGAGACTGCTTGGGCTGTTAGAACCAGATGAAATAAGAGTTCGAAGAAGTCACTTGCCGTCCAAGCCCACAAGTTGACGCAATCAGGTAGGGAAGACTTATACTTTCTTGACTTACGCGCAAGAAATGAGCCTCGTTCTCTCCCTTCCCATGACTATTATTACTTGGTGTGGTCCTGTTTGTGTAGTCGCTCTCGACGTTAGCCTCCCGCTGCGTTGCTCTGAGAAGAAAGTGAAATTCTTAGGACATGATGTCAAAGATTGAAAAATAGGAGGCTCTAGACGAAATAGGAAAATAGATATGCTTTAATTAAAACAAATGAGATTGAACAGGTGATTATAGCGACTGCGAGACTTCGAGTCACAGAAAAGTGCTTGATGAGGGAAGTCCGTGACATGACTCAAGTACACAGTTTTTATCATGATATTCTACAGAGGTAGATCTATCAACCCCCACTTGTCACCCCTCCTTCTCCATTCCGCCATAACGGTCAAACCCTCTGCTGCAACCTTTAGCCAATAAGCTCAATACCAATACTAGGATTATTCCTCGCCACGAGTTCACTCCACCAGCTATTTCCTTGCGTCCGGGTGGCTCTGTGTGAGAGATTACCTGCAGATCGTTAGAGCCAAGATTTTAGTCTTCACATTTCCTACCTCACAATCAGGGGTTTGCCATGTTGCTATCAGGCCACCAAAAGCAGCCGATGAAGCGAGCCACAAAGTGAACAGAATGATGGTAATTCTCAGTTGGTTGCTTCTCTTAGAGGTGTGGTTTTTGACAGCATCGTCGAAGGTGTCTGCGGAGATATAAGAAATTTTTCTAGAAGAGTACATATTTGCCGTAGGAGGACTTCAATTGAATATTTAGATGGGCTGCCACTGCTAACTCACGGTACATGAGTTTAGCATTGTCTTGAGTTTCGGAAGTCAGCCAGATAAGCTAAGGAGCCATAAGCCCGGAAGCTCATCTAGCTCCGAGCTTTCCTCCTCACTGATTTGAGTTCATACCTTAAGTTCAAGATATACTTCGCAGATAACGTATGATGCCATAGCGCTATAAGCGTTCCGATTCTCACCAGCCAGAGCCCCCTGTTATCGCGACGAGCCATAACACTAATTTTGCGCGATTCATTGTCGGGCTCCTCCTTCACAACGGGACGAGTCTTCTAACCACCAAGAAATACGATCCTATTCACAGCACCGCAGAGGTCTCAAACTCACGGGAAGAGCCTGAGCTCGAAATCTATCTGTAGGTTGACACTTACTCATACGAAAAGCTAAACCGACTCTTGGTCCTTAGCATCGGATCCTGTTTAGGCTGCATCATCTTCAGCTTGTTACTTCTTGGACTCTGCGGAATACTACTACGCAAATGTACTGCTATGGAATGCTCCGAGTCACAGCGAAAGACGTGACTGGCAACTCACTACAATTTCCAATATTGAGCCTAGTTATTTACTCCAGATGATACCCTCACTCACTGGATACCACCATAAGTATGCCGCTAAACCCCGACCTCCTGCTTGGCCTTGGCTGCTTTGCGGCATCTGGGCCCCGATACCGTGATCACACTCCTTCGGAACCCTTTGCGCAAGACTGTATATTCGACGTTTTGAACCACGGGGAGTATTATGTTTGGTTTCGAATTCATGTATGGCGGCAGATGCATTGGGGTCCTAAGAAAGAGTGGACTTTGGACAGTTTGATGCTCAAAGATTAACAGACAGCGCTTTGGGGGAGACTGATTATCAGTAATTCAGATTTTGCAGGTATAGCGACGGGTTCTCCTGCCACTAAAGCTACGATGAAGTATCCTTTGTATTATGTACTCGAGAAATGGAAGAATCAGCAACCCGTAACAGTCTATAAGTCACTTCCAGTGCATTTCTACCAATGATTGATTCAAGTTAATCCGATTTTACCTTGGGCTCATGTTTGCTTGGTCTAACGTCATTTACTTGAAGCTACAATAGTTTCATAAGAGCATGACTTCGTTTCGAACGAAAGTTCTTCCTTTTTCAGCTTTCCAGAAACACGATTTAATCCACTACAGATTTAACGGATTTGAGCCTCTTGTCAACTGTAAATTGCTTATTCTGAATGATAAAGCTGGTGCAATAGTATCAAGTAACCTGGAATGTTTGGCCTGTGAGTAACTACGGAAGGAAAGCATATTGTATAAGCTGCTGTGTGAACTGAGGAAAAAGCATAGGTCATTTTTAATCTAATGAATGATATATTGCATACTAATCCAATCTCTTCACGCCACTACTCTAAAAATTGTCCTGTTCAAGTAGCCCACCATGTAACCATCTGTCTTCCCAAGGTGCGTGTACTTTAGTAAAATCACCCTGCTGACAAACTCTCAAAACACACTCTTCTTTGAGTTTGCTAAAATCAATAGTCAGTCAGTGACAACTTGATCGTGACGACAAGAGCTGGTATACCTAATCTGATGAACTCACTCTGGCGCCTCTAGTCAACTGACTCAATATCTCTCCTGTCGACGCTCTCGATGTCACGCTTCTTATCGACGCTCTCGATGTCACGCTTCTTATCGACGCTCTCGATGTCTCGTTTGTCGACGCTCTCGATGTCACGTCTGTCCACCGACTCGATATCGCGCTTCAATGGAGCTGAGAGTGTCAAACTTCGCCAGTCGAATGTGTAGCAGAGTCAACATACCGGTGCCATAAGGCAAAGCCAAAGTGGCGGTGACGAAATAGGTAAAAATAATTGATATTTTCATATTAGCGAGGCTTCGCGTTTGAATGAGAGAGAGTTAAGCAATTGTTGGCTGAGATCGCTAATATTGGTCAAAGTTGAGGACAATTGGTAAGGAAACATAGTGCGCTGGCTTTATATTGTATCAGTCTCCAAACCGGCTCACAATTGCCAGTCCGGGCAAGGCTGAAGACACTGGACCGAGATATCAGGTCTTCGGCCCCAAAAGAAGCTGAGATGAATCCTAGGACTTTCAGAACGCTATATCTGCTCCGGAGTATTGCTCCGATGTGTCGTTATGGAGTTGCTCCGGAGTAATCGGCGATTGGACGTTGATTCTACCCATGAAAGCGGTGCAAGGATGCTTCGGTTGCAGACTTTCGTCCCTGAGGGTTTTGCTGCTCATAGTTTTCACTTTCTGTATCCGGGCTTACTACAGTAGTGTACTACAGTATAATCTGCAGGAAACACCGATGCTTAACCGCCATAACTTAGGCTCGGAACCTCAACATGGATATGTTATGCTTTGGAGCAGTACAGTTTCTAGAACCAAGTAAGCTTTTAGACGAGCACATGACTAACCGCAGTACCAATGGTCATCTAGTGCATATGGAATAGGGTAGCATAAACTTTAAGCAGTCCACGTAGTCTCAAAGTCAGATTAATGGTCGCCTACTTGGGCTCCTCCTCCGATTGTCTCTGGAACTAGAAGACGACTGCCCTCAAGTCGCCAGGTACTAGAGATACGATTGAAGCTTCAGGGTCAAAGGGATTTACCTCAAAAAGTATTCTACCGTCCGGCACTGTGCGAAGTTTATGAGCCGACAAATTATCGACTGCGCTGACATAAGCTTAGATTATAATGCCCGGAAGCCATATAGCAGGCACGGACCACGTTCTCAGGCGAAGACCTCCTTAACCGCCCTTCTCAAGTCACCATCGTAACACAAAGCTCGCGTATTTTGACTACAAACCCAAATGGTACCAGTTATGAGCGATTCGAACAAAGGAGGCTCAGGCGAGTGCACATGCTTTGTTTCTGCTCTTCGCGCCTCGGAGCAGCTACACCAAGTATTTCATAGGGTTCAAGATGAGCCGCTAGATCAGATCCTTACAGCCACTCGCCAAGCTGTGAGCGTTGTGCACCAGTACTCCTCATGTCCTCTCTACTCGGACTTCTCTCGTGTCCCATTCTATACCCTCTTACTTCGACAAGCCGTCGAGTGTTATTCGGCCCTCTTGCAACGCATAGTCTCTACGCAAAACCCGATGAGCACAATCGAACTTCGAGTTGGTGCTTTCAAGGTAGATGCTCCGATACAAGTGGCTATCGAGAGGTGGTCTTTGATGAGGTGCGACGAACGACGGAGGTGATCTCCGAGCTAGGAGATGTGTTGCACCCTGAGAGACTGAAGTGCGCTAAAGAGACTTGGGATAAAGATGCTTGTGCATATCAGTCAAGCATCATTCAGGCTCTGAAGAATGACGTTTTAAAACTGGCATGTTCGCAGCGAGTTGTTTGAAACTGTTGCCATCAATGTATATAATGCTTCTACCCAAATCCTTGCTATTGCCACCAGAACTTCGACTACTACCCATAACGCTGATACCAGGGTGGGAGTATATGCTCTACGTGACATAAGACTGCGACGTCACGCGGCTCAGCAATTTGTCGCATCAGGCGCGAGAATGGTTGGCCAGTACTCGGATGCCGCTGTTCCTACGGTTGATTCTACTACCCTGATTTACTGTATCAACAATTGAGTAGTACGTAATACTATTTATAATTTCCATAGATAGTACAATGAATTTATAACTATATGTTATGTGATGGAAATTAAAATGATGTATGGATTTCACATTCCGAAAGAGTTTGATAAATTGTGAGGTACACTAGAGGTTGTATGAGGTGCAGATTAGTAGGATTGCGCATGTTACCGTCCTCGACTCATTGCAGGGATTGCAGGGACAGACTTTGTCATACGTTTCAACACAATTTGTTGTTGCAATTTTCAGTTGATCATTATCCAAGGCAAGCTAGGTCTATTACTACCTACGCTTTCAAACGCATATTACACTCTGATGATTTCAATCCTCTCTGAAGTACCCTGGGGCTGTTGAGATTTAGAGGTTGTAAAGTAAACAAAGAGGCCTCACATCCGAACTCAACACTGTGGTTGAAACAGCAGAAGCTGTTCAGGTGTAGCAATACGCAAGCGCAACAGACTCAATAACATATCGGAAATGTCACGTTTTCTTCTTTATTCTGGAGTAATCGTCTTCCGACAGATACATTTGTTGGCATGTCAGCACAGCTCGCACTACAGACCGGTACAGCTCTAGCTCTTGCTCTTGCTTGACGGAAAAGATCTTATCTTTTTTTGGTAGAATTTTCTGGGCAGGTTGGCGGAAGAAGGAAACATTTCAGTCCCTCGCATTCTTTCTATCAATCACTTCGCCTTGGCACTGGTTCTCTTTCGGGCCAGCATCTCAACAGAAAATGGACGTTTTCGCAATAATCGCACCTCGTATATGCTTCATACTAAACTCACTGCGATGACAATGAACTCATTTAAGTGGAGCCTATTGTCTCTTTGAATAGCAAAAATATCCATATCGGAACTGTTAATCTAGCTTAGACATTCTTGATCGCTCAATAATTGCTTATTTCTGGCTATCAGCCCACCTGACCAACGAAGACGCCTTCGGGCTGGAGCACATTCACGACCCAAAATGGTTCACTACGTGAAAGAAGTTGGAGATTGAAACTAGTGAAACCGGGAAAGTATCTCAAGCGTTGCTCGAGCTAGTCCCGCGTACGTTCCTGGGAGACTTGAATTTTTCTATCGTCACGGAGGCTGGAAGGCAGTCGCATTCCCACGACACAATGTAGATGGTGCTATTACTCTCGATGACAGGCTTCTCAAAACGCCTTGCTTGTCGGACTTGTAAACTTTTCTCGGACAGCATTATCAGCAAGCCCTTCTCAACTTTCCCTGTGTCTCTTCCTGGTTAACAATGTCCTCGTAGGAATGTGGTTTAACATTTTTTTCTTTCTGACCCAAATAACCGGTCGCACGAGCGGAAATACAAGAATAGTTTTTTGTTTTTTTGCTTTAATCGCATACAGGTAGGCACATACTTGGCTGATCTCATACATTATTCCCTTTTGTATGCTGAGCTTGTATCGCCGTCTCCTCTGCTCACTCGGCAGACTCTGATGTCTGCGTTTGGATTTGGATCGTTGCGCACGGGTTTGTTTCTCCATCATCCACTATACATATTATGTTTTCCGTCCCTTCCACGTTCTTCGGTCGTCTGGCGCTTTTTGCGGTTGCGGGTCTATCTGTTACCTCCCATTCAGGGATAACTCCGATACCGTAATCGGAGCTCCCATACCGGTATAATTTAGAGGTAACCCAATCGGAGCCTCCATTTGGGCGACATTATCATATAATTGACTATCAAGAATTAGTAGGAAGTATATAGTATGAAGATATATAGAAGTCTCAGAAGTTTGATCAAAGATTAGTCTAGGATCAGGGTTCTTGGATTTTAACATAAAGACCTCAGAATAACCTTATATATAAAAATATATAAAGTTCTTTATAGATTAGAAGAGAAGTTAATAATTTAGGAGTGTTTTCCTATATTCTAGCTCACGGCCCCTTTTTTCGATAAATTTGACGATATATCACTTCATGCGCACCAACAAATACCGACTGCCTAGTGAGCATTGGTAAAGTCATTCTCGAGACGATAGCTTTGTATACAAGCATCTGCCCAGTCAGCGTGATACAACCCGAAAATCCCATCTCGAACACCAATGCCGCACCTCTCACATCCTCCCTTGCGTACACTAGCTCAATATACACTGTGACGAAGTGTGCCCCCAGGCGAGACCCACAACTGTGGTATTGGATATGTCATGACTGAGATCATTGCATTATATACGACGTTCGAACCTATCGCGACCAACGAAGTTCCTGGTTCCGTTACCAGTATTGAGGTCGTAAGTCAGGTTCCAGCAACCAAGTCCACGCAGACGAACTTATCGGTCGAGCCAACGACGATTGTTTTGGCGTCCATCGCTCCCGTGAATATGCTCCCTAGCCAAGGAGTCACAGGAAATAGCATTGTTGAAGTGCATGCAATGATGCATCTATGATACCTACGAGTAATCCGACATCAACTTTGGCGCTTCCTACCTTCGGTGCTAAATTTTTGAAGTTTGGATCTATGATATCCATTGCGTTTACGGCATTCCTATAGTGTATTGTTAATCTTCAGAACCAGGAGAAAGGATCAGAAGCAATATATTCATTCACATTCAATCTCTTTTTTCCGAGCTATCATCTCCTTTGCTCACATCTACCTGCGTTCCGTTGTGATTATAGTTCCATTTCTTTATGTTCTTGTTGACTTCCTACCTGTTATAGAAGGCCTGATTCCTGATGTGAAATGCGCGAACGTGCCCCTTACTAGTGCGTCTGATACCTCCTCATGTTCTGTTAAGAGTGATTAAATGTAATACATGATTCATTTTCCGTTCCACCCGGCCTTGCATTGCCCTATCCATAGGGTTCTCCCTTCATTGAAGGAAATGTTTAGCCCGTATCTCTCTAATCCTGCCTCACGTGTGCAGCGCGATGTTGACGCCCAGCATCTTTCCAGATATACCAAGCAAGAAAGCAGAGATCATTGCCAAAGATCATACTTGGGATATAAAAACCAATGATACCACTCCAGGCATATGCACCTTCAAGCTCCACATGAGCAATGTATGACGGAACAAGAGCTACGATTCTGTTAGCTAGAAATAATAAGAGCACGTCGATTGATGGTGAAGAAATTTCCCGAGGTGTGGATTAGTGCAAGGTGGGATTCAAGAAAGAGAAGACACACCTATTACAGAAGATAAAAGCGCATACCCGACCCATCGCGGGAAAATGGGGTTCGGGCTAGAGTCTTGCAAGATAACGCAAGCGGCTGCAAGATCCTGGATCACCATACTTTGCGCATCAAGAATGGCTGTGTACTGTCCCGCATCGTTCATGAGTTGAATAAGTTCGGGTGATCTAGTAGGTCGCAGCACGGCTGTGGCGAAGAACATGGCTGCGAGAATGGAAAGAATCCCAGTATAGATGCTTCCTGCAAGCCTGTGGGATAGATCAGTAGGTAGCATTAGAAAGACTGTGAGAAAATCTATCGGGAATAAACACTTACTGTGCACGAATAAGGAACCTGGAACCGTTCTGAATCTTGCTCAATGACACGCTTACAGTAGCCCGAAAGATGATATTTAGGATGCCAAACATGAGCCAGAGTGGTACGCATGCTTTGATTCCCGACTCATATTTCTGATAGTGGGCTGCCACCTCCTCTGGTGTTGCAGAGGGAGAGAATGGGGGAAAGAAGCCAGCTAGAATCCATCCTGTAGTAAGAAGTGAGAGGCCCAATGGACCACAAAGGACACCTACTCTGATAGCGAAAGGAGAGAGAGAAACCATCACACTGTGGCTTTGGAAGATTTTGTGGTGTTGTATTTTCGGTCCAGAACATACAGTACTGAATAGTGAAAAGGTATCTGTCAAGTATCTTGATATAATAAGCGGAATCACGAAGCGCGGTGCGGATATATCAGAGTTCATCAGAGGTGGAGAGGAGTGGTTGTCGATCACAATAATCCATTCGCGAAAACTACGTTTGCAGATCACGATATATGCATTTTTTTTCTCTTGGTACTTGCAGTGCCACGAAGGAGTAGTATCACTTTGTGGCATCTCGATCTGTGGCTGGACACAGACATTGTGGCGATCTTGACACAGATCAACGCCAATTGCATAAATCGATCCAAGATACAAGTGACACGGCATAACAGCTGTCTAGGCATCGAGGATGAAGAAATGGCAAGGCAATTGGTAAATGCATGCTATAACTGTGAACTAGAGATTCTGGCACGATCATGGAAATTGAGGCTAAGGTTTAGGTCACAGTGTTCGATGGAAACGCACAATTTCAATTCAAGCGGGGATCAATTTCTTATTCCAACTGAGTGATTGATACTGTATACCATGCTGATCCACACCATCAAAAGTTGTATACACTCATCTCTGGAAGAATACCAACCAATCTCTCCTGAGGCATGCTAGGCCGGAACTTGGCTTCTTTTCCAGCTAACTCTGCACCCTTTGCTTTGTTCTGCACCTCAACAAACTCGAAACCCTCTGCACCAGTCCTTGCAGCTTCCGGCAGCAGATCGTAGATTGCTCTAGCGTAGTCGGGATCGATGTTCCATAGTTGTGCAAGGTAACCGACTTTGATGATCTTTGCATTGACACGTCGTAACAGTTCAGCGGTGTTCGTGTGAAGATTATGACGCTGGCTGTCAGTCATAACTCGCTTGTACAAGTCTCTCGCCTGATCATAGTCGGAAAGCTTGCCCTCGAAGTAATAGTGGCTCTTACGGGAGACGATGTTGTCAGCGACAGTGTAAGGAGTTTCTGCAGTGTCCGGTCTGAACTTGTGCTTGAACGAGTTGGGCACATATTGTGGGTTCCCTGCATGATTGGCATCATTACGCTGTGTTCCGTCAAAATTGAGAGAACTGTAGGACCCCGCCATGAATGGGCAGTTGACTGGAACTTGATGCAGGTTTATCCCAATTCGATGATACTGTGCGTCGCGGTAGAAGAACATCCGGAATTGCAACAGAGGATCTGGACTATCTTCGATACCGGGAACCATGCTTCCCGGCGAGAATGCTGCCTGTTCCACATCCCGATGGAAGTTTTCTGGATTCTTGTTCAGAACCAGTCTTCCAAATTCATGCATCTGTCACGAATATCAGTACGGAATTAACGATAGCCCAGGAAAACTGACTGGAAATTGTTTTCGAGGCCAAACTTTGGTGACATCAAATGGATCGAAACCAAGCAGATTCGCGTCTGCCTCGTGTGGCTGCATGATCTGCACATGTGCTGTCCACTCGACCTCTTCACCCCGTTCCATAGTATCCCAAAGCTCGCGCTTGGAATAATCTGGGTCCACGCCACTCATTCTTGTCGCTTCATCTGCCGTAAACTGCTTTTGGCCGTGTTTGGCGAGGAAATGATACTTGATGTACACGAACTTTCCATCTTTGTTCACCCACTTGAAGGTATGACAGCCATAACCATGGTTGTGCTTCCATCCATCTGGTGTCCCATGATCGCTGAAGAACATCATACCTGCATGATTGGCCTCGGGAGTGAGAGCCAGGAGATCAAATAGAGCGTTGTAATCCAGCAAGAAATTCTTGGGGTTACGAGACTGCGATCGAATAACATCCGGACCTTGAATCGGATCTCTACAGAAAAACACAGGCTGCTCAAAAGTCAGCCAAAGTACAGGTGACATTCATATCTACTCACGAAGTTCAAGCCGACAATATCATAGTTCCCTTCTCCAGTATAAAACTTGATAGCGAAGCCACGAGGGTTACGTGCCAGATCCGGGAATTCTCGACCAAGGGTGACGGTCGAAAAGCGCATGAAGACTGGAGTCTTCACACCCTTACCACTGAGAAAGTTTGCCTGCGATTGTAAACACATATACCCTTTGTCAGTAAGATGGCACAACTCACCTTGGTCAAGTCAGAAACGTCTGCTGTTGTCTCGAAATAGCCAAATGCTCCACTGCCACATGGATGAACCATCCCTGGCCTGATGTCAGTTTCTTGCTTCTTTGCTAACTAATACGTATATACAACGTACTTTCTAGGTTCTTGCTCCTGTTGAAGTGCTGCTGCTTTTGGAGCAGAAAAGTGTCGCTGACTAAAGGCAGTCCCCCAATAGTCTTGCTATGCGCGGGATCCGGGAAAGGGATGCCCTCGTTGTTAGTAAAGTAGGGACCATCATCTTCATCAGGGCCTCCGCTTTGTACTCCAGATACCTTTGCAATAATTTTGGCGGGGCCATCATTTGCATTATTGAAGAGTGAAGCTCGCTGCAATGGACGAGGATCTCCGCCAGCAGACCCGATTGCCGATTGAATTGCTTGCAAGGGATGTACATTAGCCATTGCGTCCATAGCTCGATTCTGATGCGTATGCCAGTTGCGTTTCAGGAAGTGCGAAGAAGTTGGAGTCGAGGAAGGCAGATAAGAGGTACAGATGTGAAGGCTGGAAACATAAATGCTATGAGGTCATGAACATCTCACCTTGTAAAGTCTGTTGAAGGAAATCCTGATAGCATTGAAAGCCATGATCTCAAATCACGTCACAAGCATTGGCTCAGTACACATGATGGCTGCAGACTTGTCGCTGACGTATTGCCTCGCTATTGGTCAATTCAATTATCTCACCTCTTGGCTTCGTGTTCACAATTAGCACCTGGCGTACATATCAATTGGGCAAACGTCATGTTATGAGATTCTTCGAAAAGACATGCGATTGTTGATTGAGTTCGGGGATAGGCTTCGGCATATTTTTGACGAGGACCCAAAGCTCGGTACATAATCATGACCTCACTATGAGCGACATACCTGGAAATGTCTCGTTCCAGACTACTCGTAATGGCCTCGTGATACCGAGTTATTGTGGTATACTGCGATATCAGCTGGGGGTAAAGAGTTCTGACTGCTGGCCCAGGACACTTCCTTTTGATAGCAATCGCAAGGACTAGGTGATCCAAAATATTCAGAGAGCTACAAATGCCCCTATGGAACGTTGAAAAAGTCCTCCAATATTCAAGTTAACGAAACATCACACCTCATTTGCTTTGAGCCCCAATTACGTCATATTCAATATTTCAATTCACTACGCAGAACTTGTAGTTACAACCAACGCCATAACTCTACGACGTCGCTCCATAGACGTTCGCAATATGAGTAACTGCTTTGTTGATATACTCCGGCCGGAGGTAGGTGAGATGATAATAAGTGCAGTTCCCATTAGTATTACATGTCTAAAATTATGGGTGTTAGAAGGCATACAAAAAGCGACTGATTATGCCGGAGTTCAATCATACCGGATCGCCAGGGGCACAAATGGTAATAGCTTGCGCTCTGAGGCGTAGAGGCCATTGCCCTAGGAGAGACAACCGGTTGTACGGATCGCCAAATGTCACGATGGCAACTATCTTCCTCTGAACCGTGATAGGGATTGTTTCAGCTGCTGTATGCATCACAGCTGCTCCTTGAGAATAACCGACCAGTGCGTATTTCTGATCCGGACAGGGGCTGCTTTGGGCCGTGAGTCTACGAACAACGTCCGCTGAGCCTACGCGACCACTAGAGAGATCCGAGCTGGCAGGGTACTGCCATACACGAATTTGTTAGCTCTTAAAACAGCCAGGGAGGATAAAGATAGTTCTGGATCATCTACCTGGACCGGATACCCTCTCGCTCTAGAAAGAATCTTTGTGAGATTGCTTATGACGGGGTCACCAACAATAACGCCAAACTTTCCGCCTTGAGCGTAGTTTGGTTCGCTCGTACCGCGAGCTGTTGAATGTTAATCGCTTTCATGCAAAACCCGATAGTCATCTGAGCTCGAAGACATACCCACGAGTACTTCGAGGTTCGAACATCCACCTGGAATGTCCTGGGGTCGAAGCGGGACTGGAGCACCAAATTCGACGTCATTTGGCGGAATCTGAGGACAGCCTGGCTGATCCCCAAACTGGGCAGTCGTACGAACAGCTAGTGTTGAGGCAAGAAAGATGATCTGGATGGTCTTCATATTGAGAAACAAATCGTGTAGTGAAAATATACAAGTAAAAACCGAGTGACTGAGTGCTAGTCAACAACTTTTAATCCGCAGCGACTGATCTCCCTTATATACAAAAAGAAAAAGAAGCATCTAGTAATCGCACATCAAGTTTAGCACAATGCTTTTGCCTACCAGTTGCAATTCTCGCAAGACTCACCTTTGACGTTCGTAATAGCGAACGATACACAGCGCGATAAATTGTGTGCGGGGACCTTTCGAAAGACCTCGGAGAAAGCTGGTAAAAGCCTCGGACAGAGGCTACTTGTCGACATGTTCTAAGCAATTCATACGGCCCTCTTGGTGGGGAGAAATGTGGATGCCCGGCTTCCAGAATACCTCGGTAGATTCTTCGTGATACACCTCGCCAATCAATTTACTACGCAGCCAAGATATTTACATTGATTTTAACGAGGGTGCTCAGACCTGCTTAAGCGAGCTTCCCCAAGTGATCAAAATATCTACCCGAGCTACTCAAGTATGAGCCGAGAATTGTTAAAGTCTTCGGTAGGATGACTAAGCTCACTAGCTCTGTATATACTCCAGCAAAAGGAAACCGATTCGTAATACTGTATATGACAGAGAAAAATTTCATGACAATGAAAATAGGTTTAGTTAATATCCCCAAACTAATTCATGACTTTGAATATATAAATTAGTTCAAGCTTTACCAGAGACGTATGGTGTAAGAGCAACATTGTATTTGAGTTTGGTTATGGACCTTTCAGAGTTATTGTGTATTTTCAAAAGATACACACTATAAATCGTAAATTTGTAAAGCGAACGAAGTCTCAGGCCATCATCTTCTTTGACTTGCTACTGTAGAGCTAGCAGACTTCTGACGGGGTTATTGCCAGTCTTCTGATTTAATCTGAGACGACTGGCATCAAAGCTCGATTGGAATAACAAACAGTATGATGAGCCCCCATAATGAAACATTCCAATTTCATCCCCTGCCATAACATGTTGTCCTTCCGTGACCAAGGACTGGCACGAAGAAACTTCCACCATGCCGATTGCCAAGAATGCAACCATCCCGATTTCATGGCAGTCGGCAGCAAAGAGAATGAGTAATCTCGTAGCGACTGATGCCAGATATGCCTGAGACTGATTTGGAGGAGCATCATCAACTGGCAGAAGATGATGAGATGACTCTCCGGGAATTCCAGGCCTGGTAAATGCAGGTGCTTGGGCAAAGTAGCTGCCTGGAATATGCTTGACGCTGACGACAGTCCCGCTGACTGGAGCATGCCACCGATGATATGAGAGCGCCGATAGATAGGCTTGGTACACAGTGCCATCTCGGAACAGAGCGCTCGACCAGTGCTGATCCAGCATATCGATGACTGAGTATGGCTGGCCTTTCAACCAGAATTCGTTTTCCAGTCCAACTCCCGAAGTGCATCGATACATGGATGCCTCGCAGGGATGTAGGACAGCTTGATGCAGGTCTACAGCCAACCCACCGGCAAGGGGACGGATCCTTGGCGCAAATTGGCGCGTGAAGAAGTCATCCCAGGATTGAAAACCAAGTGTTGATTTTTCTGAGGGATCGGGACAAAGGAAAATTTCAGTAAAGCTCTTGCTTCCTCCATCTGGCTGAGCTTCGTTTTCCAAGAATCTCAAATTCTGCGAGCTGCACCATCCGTTACTGCCACCAAGACACCATCGAGAGCCGCTTGTCTGAAGATAACGTGACCAAGTTCGAAGGATGGATCTTAAATGTATATTGAAGTTGGGACGAGAAAACACTGCCCAGCCGGCGGTGGTGTTCATAATAGGCTGGAAAAGCGAACTCAAAGGACATCCTACGTTGCCATCTCCAGCGCTGGTCCATACTGGTGGTTGGCGTAGGACCTCGTTCATCAATTGCAGAAAATGCTGAAAGCTTCGAGCGTGTACTTTCTGATACGCAAAATTAAATTTCCATGAGTCGGCGATCGCGATTTCCATAGCTCTACGTAGAGATTCATCATGGTTGATGAATTTTGCAAACTCGAGGACGACTCGAGAAATGGGTTCTACAGTGACGAGCATGTTGGCGTGCGTAATACTGCTTTCAATGTCAGTATTATACAGTGTGAAATAAATTGTCGGCAAACAATTGTACCTTACCTGAGTCAAGGACTATCATATCTGATTTACGAGGCCAGTAACTTGAATGATGCTCAACAGAGCCTTTGTTCCTGATTACAATAGAACTGGGTCCCCGGTCTTATACCTCCGGAAATATAATTTGAATGAGGTTGATTTGCGTCATTTAAGTGTTATTATTGACATCCGGCGTTAGTTTTCACGAGGAACTCTAGCTTGATACGAAAATGATCGACAATCAGAGCCGCCTAAAATATCAGTAGCTGAAAACAGGTGTAACGAGCAAAGGTCGACAATGCTATTTCGGGTTGGATCCGCCAATCGGAAAAATTCCATGTAAAGCTTAGGAAGATGACCAGTCAGACCGGTCCCATCGATGGCACGTACCGCAAGTCCCACGAATGATGATGAAAAGCTTACGTGCTCGCTAAGCGAATCCGATGTCAACATTGAATAATTTCGTTTCATGAAGATCAATGATTGATAAAAGCCTTATACGAGTTTCTCTGAGGAATTCTCCTGCTCAAAATTGATTCTAATTTCGTGCCATTTCAGCTCAGCTTGACTCCCCGGATATATGTCGAGGCAGGACCTTGTGATCGGCGCTGCAGCCACCCACAGATCTGCTGTACCGTGAAGTAACTCAAAGCCTCGCGTTGAAACTCACTAGACTCAAGCTGGCGTCCAAATTGTGAGCTATAGATAGATCGATGAACAGAATGAATAGCTATGAGTAATTTCGAGTCCTAGTAAGTCGCCAAATACGTCGTAAAATGCAGATTTCGACCCCTCGCATCACTCCACCTATATACTCCTCGAAGTATTTGCAAAGCAAATTTTAATTATGTAAGTGAACCTTCACGTCGCACTTGAGTGACCCAAAAAAGGTAGATCGGGTGTAGTAACACGTACTTGTAAGACTCTTAGCACGGAGCATGCCGAAGACCACATACTAAAGGTCCGGGCCGAAGTACCGTGTGTCTCAGCAGGCTTCCCGACACATTAACCTTGACTTTAAAAATCGATAGTCGAAAACCGAGAAACGAGGATCTAGGATCTAGGTCCCATATTTGGAAAAATGTTCTAGAATAAACACCTGATGACTTATAATCGATTATGATCAAACTATCAAACGAAGTAAGACTCATCAGCAGGAAATGCTATGTGGTAGCCTCCTACAGCGTGTTATGAACCGTATCCACAATGTGCACGGCTTCGAACATAAATTCGGCTAGATAAGAAAAGGTATAGACACACCGAGTATCGAGTATCTGTAACTTCTAAATAACTTTTAGGTAGCTTTCATTAAACATCAAGAAGTGCAACAATAGGGGTTTTCTGCAAATCGTGGGTCTAGGTGAATGCGGTCTCTAACACGCCGCTATAGGCTTTCAGAAGCTAGATATACAGAAAGAGCGGTACATAACTATACGAGCCTGAGAATTCAGGTTCGGGTATTGTAATGTCTACGAGTAGACAGGTTGGCATACTAACTTCGTAAAAGAAGGTTTCCTTAGAGCAGATGCCTTACAAGGTATGCTAGGGTGAAAATTGAACTCTGAACACGAAATCTAGATGATCTTCCATGGACTTTTAGTCTACTTTCATTTCCTAAGTATCATTTGAATGTAATATCATTAATAATTCTATAGATCGATTGAAGAGAATTAAGAATATTATTCCTCCTCCTCTTTCCTATCTAACCTAGAGCGATAGATTCAGAACTCAACAAAATTCAGCCATAAATACACAAGTTTACAGCACGTAAAGCTGAACAGCTCCCTTCCCATAAAGGCACAGCCATTTCCTGCGAGAAAGTTATCCTGCCTAGCTATTTGTCGAGAATAGAGCGATACCTCTCGTCAATCTTCACTTTATCAAAACCCACAAATCCCATCGAAATGATCGAAGAATTCCTGATCTTCCGACTCGAAGACTCGAAGCCGATCTATTAGTAGCTGCCGTCGGACTTACAGATGCCAAGCGAAGCTAAGTGAATTATGCCACGACGATGGCGAATGTTCTTTTCAAAGTCCGCTGTGATGATCACTGCCATGGCAAATATCATCGCGCTGAGTAGACTTAGAGTGGTTATAGTGAAACGTTCATGGCTATTTGCTATCATGAGAAGCATGTCATGTTACGAAATATTACCTACTACTAATTCTGCTGAGAAATAGCAGTAGTCTCGCAAGATACACTTATTACTTTTGGAAATGTTATTACAAACGCCTTTGGCGCATTGAGATCCCACGCGATACCAGGCAGCCCTAGCAGACTTCTATCACCATTCCTCTCATCAAACCCTACAGATAGGAAGCATATGAAGACACCAAGAACGAGCAAGCAAACAAGGGACGAACCATCAAACGCAACTCATAATTCATCATCGTAGCACACGCTATGAAAAACAGAAAAATCAGAATGCGAAGTCGTCTTCCAACGAAATATGTGATTCTGCAAATATGACTTTTGTTTGCCCTTCCGCTCTCCTGTGCCTCCCTGGCGAAGTTTCAAATGAGATCGATTATGTATGGTGCTTTGCCGTCCCAGCTGTCAACACAGTCTGAAGCGCTAACATCGCACTGAAGATTCTGCCAAGAATTTCTTTCGCCGTATAACAACACTGTGACGATGCCTATCCTGCGATACTGGCCCGGGTAATCATCTATAGGAAGAAGAATTAAACCCGTTGTGGTATGATCCAACTCAATGCAAAAGACGATGTATACATCCTGCGGCGGAGACTCTCGATTTTCTTGGACATCGAAATCCACATTCCATATGTCAAACTTGGCTTTGGCGATCGTTATGTGTTCTATTGCGTGGTTCAAAGGGTTTGCTTGGAGAGAAGCTCTGGAAAAAATTTGGCAACGAAGTCGAAGTGTCGCACTTGAGATTGCGCCGAAAGGGTCTTCACCCTTCAGCTTGATGGAGATATTATCAATCTCAATGAGCTCCGGGTATCTATTGCGGTCGGACCTCCGTGGCGCGTGACATTCAAGAGTGCATCCAGACATGTCAAGCGAAGCCCATGACCAGGAAGGAGCAGTGTACGGCACGATAGTTCGAGGGCTTAAGCCATGCACTGTCCACAGCAAGTCATATATCAATCTTCCTCTCCACATACCGGCAATGTACTGATCTTTCTTTCTGGTGCAGACCTCTTTAGCAAGGCCTGCAATTGCTACGAGCTTGTCCGAGCTATCCGTCAACTTGCAAGAACTGTACTGCTCGACAACCTTCTTCCAATTATCAATTGTGATTCCACCTAACATGGGTATATCACCAAAAGAACTACGGAAGGCGGGAAGCGGTTCGCCGTGCGGGAAGGTTTCCGAGCAAGAGGCTTTGACACAAGTCCAAAATACTTGATGATCTGTAAAGTGGAGCGTTCGACGCGCTAAGAGTCTCTCTTGCAGGACCCAACCTCTGGTCGCGAGAATTGTTCTTCGAAGAGCCTTTTCGGAGAAGCTTTTGAGATCGTGTTCTTCGTATGGATAGCATGTGTATATGCGCTCGGTATTCCATGGTGTGGGCAACGCTACCTGGCATGTATATGATTTGTTTCGTGGGTAAAACAACCCCTTTCTAGCGTTGATAGCAGACGATGCCGCAATATTCAAATGACTGTTTCCATACACGGTAGTCATAAGCAACGACTCCTTCGCCCAGTCCGCGGGGTCATCCTGGATTATACACAACGAGTCGATCCACATGAAATCAATCCCCAGATATCGAGCAACTTCGATCGCGTCCTTAAATGTCTGAGGCAGGCGTTCACGCAGAATCCTCTTTCGGAAGTCCCCAAGTTTGTTTTTCCTCAAAGTCAAAATCCGTTTGTTGCCCCAACAATGACTTAACGTTGCGTAATGAGGATCTCCGTCAATTTCCTCACGAAGCCTTAGGCATATCTCGGCTCTTCTTAAGTCCAGTAGTCTCGTAGGTAGCGAAGGCATATCTGGTCGTTGGCATCCATGAGACGCGACGCAATTTCCCAGCCAAAGTTTCACCAGTGGTAATGAGTCACGAGTGCTCAACGCGCCAGTGTTTTTGTCATAACAGGCCACTTATCAAAGAAATAGGAGTTAGTACGACTATCGCGGCAAGAGCTTCAACGTAGAAATGGACGTACTTTGTCCTTCCATCTCAATTAATCTGGCTTCGTATTCAACGTACAGCGTTTCTGTCTTACAGCGCTCATCGACTCTTTCACCTAAGCGTCCTTGTGGAACAGGCAATACTAAATACATCACTACCCAAAACTTCCAGCCCTCAACGCTTCCGCCTGTGAACCAGTTGTCAAGTTTTATCTTCATACCATGCTTGTGCTCTTCTCTGACGTTCCCCTGGGGTGGTCGGGGATACTGAAGTAGCTGTGTACAGACTCCACAGCCAACACTCACTGCTAGTTCAAGCTCGTCCACAGTGCTATGATGTTCATATGTTTCTTGCTTGGGGGAGTCGACCTCGCCAACCCTATGTACCTTCATTGGTTGGTTATATCGAACTGCGTCTTCATATATGTTAGGCCAATTGTCGAAGACATTCCGACACTTCGAGCAAAGCTGAGCGAGAGGGCGTTTGGCTTCTCCAAGGCTACTGAGGTCGATGCGCGTTGGCGGTGTCGTCATGGTGTCTCCGGACGGTAGTTAGGTCTGAGTCTAGTGGAAGTTGAGGGTATCTTCGAGATCGGTATTGTACGCGAAGTAGGATATGATGATGATGAAGGATCAAATAGGTTTGGAATTGAACTGATCGTACTCGGTGAGGTGAGCCTCAGAGCGGGGTAATGGATGTTGGTCCAATGAGAAGGGATGAGCGGGATCAGCCTATCAGTAGGTAGATATTGCGTAGCCGGGGAGTAGAGCTCGGTGAGAGAGTGATTCGCTGATCGGGCTCAGCCTGGTGGTGATTTGATGTCGTGATTGGAGATGATGAGATTTGGAAGACACGTTGCGTGGAAATTAGGAGTAAGCAGGATCATCGGCCGTGTAACTTATGTACGTGGCGTGTTCTGGACTGGAAGGCTCGAAAGGGAAGGCATAGTCCTGGAATTCCTAATTCGTCACTGCACAAGCGGAAGGTGCTGCCAGACGGGCGAATGTTCACTGCAGATATGTAAATCAGAGCCAGGAGGAGAGTGTAGGTCTCGAAACTTGAGGGACTGATCTCAAAATACCTTTGGTATAGAAGCCTTACACTACACCATAATCATATCCTGATCTAACTCCCCACCACCCAGCCCATTGCTATTGCTTTTATCCTCTATCGCCAGCTCAGCCATTAACCCATCCATCTCCCGTTGAGTGTACTCCATCAAGTACGCCTCATCCCACAGATCCTCACTCCGCTTTCTACTCTTGACCGTATACACACTCACTGCATTATACACCTCTTTCATACTACTCTGCCCTTTACTTCCCTTCACATTCAGATTCGCCAGCCGTGAGACCGGGTAGCTTCTCACGAGCGTGAACAGAAGACGTTGTGCAACGGCGACGGTGCGCGCGTTGGTGTTCCAATCTCGAATTCGGAGGAGAAGGGTGTAGATCTGTTCGTCGGAAAGAGAGGTTAGGACTTCATCTACGCCTTTCACGCCAGTGAGGGAGCCATCTTCATGTGGTCCTGTGACCACGGACGTGAACAGCGCCAGTAACCTCGCAGGATGGTTAAGAGCCAGCGCAAGCGTGATGGCTTTCCTGTACTCCTTGGCGTTCGTGTAGTTCTGCAACTGTTGTTCTTGCTCCACGAATTGCGTTTGCGCTGCATTGGAAGCGGCTTGTGTAGAGGAAGTGGTATCTTTCCAGAATGTGACTGTTGAATCACCACTTCCCGAGACGATGGTGTTGGTTTGTGGGTGGACTGTTAGGGCCCAGACTCTGTCCTCATGATTGTCGAGGGTGCATGATGTCTCGCCTGTTGATGCATCCCAGACCATGACAAGCCCGTCGCCGCCGGCCGAGGCGAAGTGGACGTGTTTCTTCCCTCTTTCCTCGGGATTGGGGAGGTTGAGCCAGGCGATTTTGAGAACACTGTTTGTATGGCCTTCGAAGGTGCGTACGCAGGAGTAGTCTGCTAGACTCCAGATCTTGATTGTCTTGTCACCAGAACCTGTCAGGATGAGACCTTTTCCTGCCGCGGGACCACTTTCGCCGATTATGGAAGGCGTATCTTTGGGAGCAAATTTTACAGACCATACACCACGTTTATGGCCTCGCAGTATCCCTTGAACTTCTCCTTCTTCTACTGACCAAATCTTGACATTTTTGTCTTGCGAGGCCGAGGCGAAGAGAGTGGTGGAGTGGGAGATGTCGAGTGCGTTGATGTCTTTGTCGTGGGCGAGGCGGGTGTAGGCTGCGCGGGGTGCTTTACGATTTGAGGGACCGATGTCCCATCGTTTGATTGTACGATCTTGGGAACCTGTGAGGAGAAAGGAAGGAGGGTGGTCGAGGGGTGATGTGAAGGCTGGGGTTGATGGGGGAGGTGCGAGTTTGGGCAGGGCGATGGCACCGAGTGATTCGGCGTGCCCTGTGAAAGTGGTGTGGCATGTGAAGGATGAGTTAGCCGGGTCGATTTTCCAGAGGCGCGCGGTATTGTCCTTTGCGCCTGTTGCTATCCAGTGACCTGACCAATCGATGTCGAGACAGATGATGATATCTTCGTGGCCCTGGAGTTGGGCGACATCGGCACCGAAATAGTCTGCTTCTGCTCCTGTGCCTAACGATACAATACGTATAACCTCTGAGTTTGTTGCTAAGGCAAGCAGTGATCTGTCCGGGAGGAGGTATCCCAAATCAATGATCTCGTCATGTGTTCCAGATATCCGCTTGACTCGTTCCAACGGAGGTATCGTATACGCAGCTTCCTGGAGTGAAGTAGTCGAGTAAAGGATGAGCGTGTGATCGTTTTGAACAGACATGATGCGATCCTTAAATGTAATTGAAGCCACAATTGCATCTGCTTCTCCCTGTGATGGTTGAGGCGCGGTGACCTCTCGACCAGTACTCGATTCCCAAATTCTGATATTGCCGTTCACACCTCCAGTATATGCCATCTTCCCAGCCTCAACAAAACCCGCGGCCTCAACCTCTTCCAACACAGGGACGACTTTCCGAACCTTCCACGTCTTCGCATCCCACCACATGATCGTCTTGTCTCTGCTGGCAGACAAGAGAGCATTCTGCTCCGGCGAGTAATCGAGAGAAGTGACATCCGAAACATGCGAGTTGAGAACAGAAGACGATGTTCGTTTGTATAGATCCCAGATCCGAATCTTCCCATCCTGGCTTCCTGATGCCAGACGATATCCTTTCGCAGCATCAGCTTCTGGCTCTTCACTCTTTCTCCTCTTGCGGTTCCTGCCAGAGATCCCAGTTTCTTCCTCTTGCCTGTTTGCGACTAATTGGAAGAAATGAAGTGCCGATATCAAAATGTTTGGGCCGCGGAATGTGTGTGTAACGTATCCTCCTATGATGTCCCAGACTTTCACAATTCCATCTGCTGCTCCTGTGGCGAGGTAGAGGCCGGATTGATCGACTGCTAGAACCACCACAGGCGTTGTATGGGGTTTGAGGGTGCGGAGGACTTCGTAATCGATGGTGCCGTCTTCGGAGGGTGTGAGAGAGTATATTCGCATCGACAACGATCGCGAACATGTGATCAGGTGGGAGGCGGAGGGAGTTACTGCCATGAGTTAGTGGTGGTTTCTGGAGGGGTCAAAGTAGATGTACAAGTTAGTGTTGAGATGACTTCGCCGTCCTGTTATACTGTTAGCAAGAGTTCCATGAGGCTTCACAGATACATCCATACCCCCTCAATCTTCGCCAACTGCTTCCCAGTCTTCAAATCCGTCAACAGGGCATCTTCTCCAAGTGTTGTCGCCAGAATGCGCCCATCGCGATCCAAGGCCACGCTGCCGCCAGTATAGATGGGCTGGATGGTATGTTGCGGCTCGAAGGTCGTCTGATGAGGGGCTTTATTCGCCATATTTGAGAGGAAAGTGATTCTAGTATGGCGGTGATTCTAGTATGGCGCAATAGGGAATGCAGCTTCGAGATAGCCTGTTGGTGATAATTCCGGGTGTTTTGGCAGGGCAGAAATATGAAAAAATGATGTTGACAGGGGTTGAGATAAGCCTAATCTTAGCGCCATCTAAGCGGCCGCGCCTCTTTCCCGAGGCTACAGTAGCTCTAGCTCCAGGTAGGTAGGGACTGGGATATCGATCGGATCAGGTCACTCACGTCTTGTATCATTCTCATCTCATCTCATACTTCGTCAATCTCACATTCAATAAGGTATTCAGTGACCCTCGCCTATCAACAAAACATCTCACGAAGTCACTGTCACAGAGCGACGGGCGACCTGACCTCTTTAGCTAGCTAGTGAAGTCAATCTTGGCGATGAATTGAGGATGAAGCGAGAATGTCCACCTGAGTAAACAAAAAGTCATCTCAGGAAACATCAATTATGGGTCGTCAAGGCTACTTGACAGCAATGGCTCTTGTAAGTTGCTCGAACTCACTCAGTCTCAAGAACAAGCCCTCTCATCCGTCGTGCATCTTTGAGATACGACAGGCTTCATCTTGATATTTCATATGCAGCCTCATCAGAACCAAATTTCTATCTATCATATACTAATGCACACAGGGCCGAGGTCATTTCGAAGACGAAATAATCGAAACATCAGGCGAAGGAAGTCCTAATCACAGCACGCAACAATACAATGACCGCGGCCACCCGCGCAATCCTGAAACCAGAAGACGAGAACGAGAGCACGTGCGAGCAGCAAACGAAGTGATGCAGGTCACAGGAGTCGTTGAAGATTCCATCGCAGCTAGAGTAAAGTATACACAGACTTTAGATGAGAAGCATCAAGAACTTCTGATCGGTTTGAGACTTATGGAAGTGGGGAGAGCTGTTTTGGTGGGGGGCGTTTGGGGAGTGATGGGTTTGAGGAGACGGATTTTGGTAAGAGCCTCAGATGGTCGTGGCGAGAAATTGTTGACGTTGCGTAGATATATAAACCTTACGCAGCTATGGGGTTCGTCGATATTCTTCGAAAAGAGAGAACCCTCTACGGCATCCCTCATATGTTCCTCTCCGGCGTCCCAGCGGTCATCGCCTTTCACGTATCAGACTGGGCAGCTTTCTTCGTCGAGACAATGATCGATGGCTATTTCGACGACGATCATCAACCTGTGAGCGACCAGGAAGAGCGGGTTAGAAAAGCGCTTCATATCATGTAAGTCCCCTCTCTCATCGCCTCATACCTTACTGACATGCCAGCCGCGACTTCTCATTCTGCTATCTCACGCTTCACCTCCGTCTTTTCGCCATCCTTCAACAAATAAACCTCATCCCTGCTTACCCCTGGTTCCCATCACTTCTCTCATTCATCCCGTTCACTTCCTCGTCGCCCCTGACATTCCCACCTCTTCCCTTCTTAACCACATCTGCCCTCCTCAGCTTCATCAACAGCCTCGCAGCCACTCTAGCACCAGTACTAGTCATCCTCGCCCATGGCAAGATAAAATCCACAATCGCGCGAATTCTATACAGCCCAGTCTACCGCACCCTGCCCCGTCCTGCAGGTGAGAGTATATTCTCCGGATTGGCGATCTCGGCGCCGACGATGGAGTACGATAGTCCTGATCTACCACAATCTTCAACACAACCCTATTCCCATCACCAAGCTTCAAGATCAAATTCAAATACCGATGGACCAACACTTCGAGCATTAGAAGGTCTCCCATCCACCACAGGCGGTGGTGAGGACAGGCCGATGGAAGGTCAGGTCAGAGACGCCGGGGAAGAAAGCGACGAAGACGAAATCGCCCACGCAACCCTGATATCTTTCGACGTCGAAGCAACCGAGCCCATCCCCTCTTCCTCCGATCCCAACTCCAATTCCCAAAACACATGGTCCGCCGAGCTGCGCTCCGCAAACGAGCCCAAACACTCTTCATCCACGCCCCAATATCGCATGACGGGTCTGACAATGCTACCCACATTCATGGCGACCCAAGGCCTGCGCGAGATAGTTGCCGGGGTGCTGGTTATGCCGTTTGAGGCGGTGATGGTGCGCGTCATCGGGAATGCTTTTCGAGCCAGCAAAGGCTTGCCGATGCATGATTTGTGCGCGATCGGACCGGCACTCTATGGATTTTGGAATCTGGTGAGCGTGACGACTATGCAAGTTGTGTTTACGGGGGTTACTTGGGGAGTGTTTACTGTGGGTAGTCAGTGGTGGGCGAGAAGGAAGAGGGAGGTTATGAAGGAAACTATGTTTGGAGTTGCCGATGTTGATGATTGAACGTGAACCATATTATCTATGGAATAGAAAAGCAAAACTCAACTGATTTCCGAGCTCTCTCCAAGATTCCGCGTGGTCTTTTTTGCTGTAGAGGTGTGTCGTACATACTATGACCTTCGGCAACCGATACTTGAAGGCAAGACTTTGAGCTCAATAAAAATTAAACCCAAAACTAGAGCTGTTAACATTTAACGGATTTGATACTGCAGCTGGCTAGAGAAAGTCTCGTGTTGCTTTCGCAAATTTCTCATCCGCCCAATTGGACATATGCTCGTCCTTCAACATGACAGACATATATTCGTAGGCAGAAGAGAATTCTCTCCTCATAGAAAGAATTTACTCCGGAGCAGAAAACAATCTTCTCTGTACAGGCAGGACTGCATTATATTCATGGATGGCGATGATAAAGACAACGTCCTATATAATGGAACCTTCGATCCACTATACTAACCTTACGAAGAGCTCCCAAAGTTGAATATGCGAAGTCGCAATCTCATAAACGATCTACAGATTAGGACTTTCGACGATGCTGAGGCAACGGTCTGGCTATTGGCTACTGTAGTGAATGTAGGATTCTTCATGTCGTTCCTGCTTTTAAAAGAAACCCATACGAAAGTGATGCATCTTCATATTCTCGTGAAACTATGCGCTGAGAGACGTTGACCACTTTGAGACCGGCAAGGATAGGATTGTTATTTTGATGCAAATTAAGAATTGAGCTTCGCGACTTGATTACCTGATAAAGTCAAGGTTCGGTCAGTATCCTATGATTCCATAATGAGAATGAAGCAGAGTTCTAGCATTATATCTTGACTCTGCTTGACGCTCATCCTGTAAAGTGTTCCCGGAAACCCAATCAGACACTTTATCTGTCATATGTAGGTCAACTGAAGTCGAAGGACATCCTCAGTTGTTAGTCTCTCAGAACCCGTTTTTCTCGTCGGGATGCTTCTTCTTCCTATTCGCCAAACGCTCAACCCTAGCGCGGTTCCCTGAGCTGATGACTTGTCCTCCATGCTTATTGGCACCCTCTTGTATTCTTTCAGAAGGAAGAGTCGTGTCATCGTCCACACGTTTCCCTCTTTCTCTTTTAGCTGAATTGCCTGAGGTCTCCGCCATGCGCATTTGCTGATTGTGATCGGCCACTTGCTCAGACCTGAAAGATGTTGGTTGAGAGCTCCTCAGTCGCAATCAACTTTGAATTTAGCGAACTTACCGCTCAGAAGCGTAGAAAGCTTCGGGAAATCCTTCCGTCGGCGCCCGAAGCTTGTAGTATAGTCCAGAAGTTGTTTCTTCGGACTTGTAGTAGTAGCTCAACTTCCCATCATCGATTTGCCAGAGAGAAAGTGAGAGAGCCATTATAGTTGGTATTTCAAGGTGGTATAAGTTCAGCAAGTCTTGAGAGCATATGTGAGATGAGATCTGCATGAATCTCCTTCAGACGGAAAGGCTGTCCGCACTTATACATCTAACAGAACTAGCTCGAATTTTCCGATGCTTTGCATGTGCCATGGCAGCTGACAACCAGCGCATCACTGCGAGCTATGTCATTATTTATATATCTGCCCATCGAGTCATACGTCGAAGGTGGGGAAACAAATAAGAATGGGTACCCCGCTCCTGAGTCTTGATGCAAGTTCGTCCGAGTGCAGTGATACATGGCCACGTCGCCAGGCTGCGTCACTAGTTGGAAGAAGATATATGGTGTGGAATTATCACGGCACGTACAAGCCTTAATCTTCCATGATCCCAACTCCATCATGTTCAAGCGGTTGAAATCGCGGCCGGATGCCTATTCTACATTGGAGTGTTGGTTCAGCTTTCTCTTCCATCACAAGGCATACGAGCTTCGATATGAGTCTATCACACAATAATCAAGTAGCTGAGTAATAAAATGATCGTAAAATCTGCCAACTCCGTGAGGTAGTCTATCTAATCTTCAGTCATACGGTCCTAATCGTGTTTGTTGATACCGATTCATGGGCCTGCAACTTTTCCGGGCCGTTCCGTTTGTCAGCGACGGGAGCTAGCTACGGTAGCCGAAGAGCGCTACCACAACTGCCATCGCGACTTGACGCGTTCCCTGACTAGTACAACTGTAACCAACCACATATTTGACATCTTAGAGGCTGATGCTATCATGAGATAGCCGCCATTCCCATAGATGAGCCTCACCACATCATGTCCGATACATTGCCACTTCTAGATAGGAGAATCACGCTTGAACGAGCCCAGGATGCGGACGACGATATCCTCCATCAACTTGGGTATCCTCGACAAAGACAGGAGTTCTTTGATCACCTGATAGGTCACAAGGCTGAGATTGAATCTATCGTTTGTTATCATCTAGGTGTGAAGGAGTGTCGGGTCCGAGATTCTCAAACATGGTTATCTGGGAGTTTCAATGTCTGCATACCTGTCTCCATCGACCCGCCATCGAAGGTGCGTTCGATCTTCGTAAGGATTCCACTGCCTTACAAAGTTGGGGAGGCCAACTCACCGGGCAATTTGGACGAGAAGCTGCGGTGTGAGGTTGCCTCATACCTCTGGATGCAGGAGAATTGCCCAGACGTGACCATACCAGATCTGTTTGGCTTTGGATTTCCGAATGGCATCAACGTACGTTGCTTCGATGAACTAGTTGTGATACTCATGTCATTGCTAATAGTTTGAGAGTTCACGGCTCCGGAGCGAACACCCCTCCTCGTTCGGTCATTGTGTTCTATCAGACGGACTCTACTTTCATGGTTTGGATATCCTACATCATCCCGTTACATCAAGCGAAGACGAGAAGACGCACTTAGAACTGGCTTTATCATCATAGCGAGAGTCACAAATGGGCGGATGCTCTCCGATACCTTCGAGGAGTTTCGACATGACCAGACTCGGCGTACGAACCTCTTCCACAGCTTATCTCGCATCAATCTATCGTTCAACAAAACTGCATTACCAGCCATCGGATCTCTGACTTTCAGCAATCAAGGTTATATTACATTGACAAACCGGCCTTTGACTCTTCAACTTCATTCTTTGGAAAACGAAGGGATCCCTACCAAGATCAGCAGAAGTTGTACATATTCAGCAACTGATCTCTATTTCCTTGATCTCCTAAATTGTCACGACAATCGAATTACATTTCAGCCGAATGCCATCCACGACGCCGATGACGGTCAGCAGCAATTAGCCGCTTTAACCATGATGCGAGCTATCATGCATCACTTCTGTCCGCGCGAGTCGCGCTACGGGCCATTCGTTTTCACGCTTACGGATCTGCATCAGAGCAACATATTCGTAGACGATGAATGGAACATAACCTGTCTGATCGATTTGGAGTGGGCGTGTTCGCTTCCCATGGCATTGCAATGTCCGCCTTATTGGCTCTCGGGCCAGGGAATCGATCAGATGGAGCCGGGTAGTGACAGCTACGAGGAGTTCCAAAAGCTGGCTTTGAAATATGTCGATGTTTTCGAGCAAGAAGAGAGAGTTGTGCTGGGCACAGGGCAGATGTTACAGCAGGGTCCCATGATGAGGCGATGCTGGGAGGGAGGGGCGTTTTGGTATTTTCAGGCGCTGAATAGTCCGAAGGGATTGCTGAGAGTGTTTACCGAACATGTTCAGCGTAGATTTTGTCCGCCACATTGTGAGATGGCCATCTTTGATCAGGTGGTCAGTCCATATTGGTGTGCTGGCGCACTCGATGTTATTGAGAGGAAAATCGAGGAAGAGGGGAGATATAAGGAGAGGATTAGAGAGGTTTTCGAGGCAGGGACTTTGCGAACGAAAGGTTAGCGGGGAAAAATCAATCGTGCTTACCGAATATGGGGTGTTTAGATTCCGAGAAGGGTGCGAATTATTCTGAGGATTTGTAATTCGTTACAGTAGGTGCAGGAACTTCGCTCTACTCGCGGGTCTACACAATTTCTCAAGACGATGATAAGGTCACGGATGTTTTCTGAGATATTCTGAAGCGGACGTCTTCAAGTCACATAGACATTTGCCGACTCGAAAACGCCATGATGTTACATGCCATGATACCGTTAGCATAGGATTGCCTAAGAGGACTCGGGTCAAGTCTGCAGGCTGAGTACAGTAAGATCATATATCTGGCGTACGATATGTTCTTCCGAGTCAATGTGATAGCGGGCAGCTAAGACGTCGTCTTCGAAAGCTCAGAGCATGAATTATTTGAAATTCTCTAGAGTTGCGGATGGGTTGAAGTATGGGCAAGATGAATGTCTGTATGATCAGAAGGTTCCGTGTGCGGCGAAAGGAAGTTTTTCACACAATCACACTATTTTCCCATCTGGACAACTCTCGATCGTGAGCTGTTTTCGGATTGAGCCGGTGCCACAAGTATTTCAGCAATTCGGAGCATAATGATAAGGGCACAGTTTTCGGCGCACAGTTCTGCAGGGGAAAATTTAACTTCCTCGACCGGACTTTACATACCCTCTCCGTTTCTTAGCCTATCAAAACGAAGCTCTGGGTTCTCTGGTTACAATGTCACCGGCAAAGCTTCCCTGAGACTCACGATCTCCTCTTTTATGTTCACACATCACAACTCCCTGGATAAACTTGAAGCTATCTCAGACATCATTCGAAACATCGCTCAAGATCTTTGCTAGGTTCCTGCAATATGTTGTTTGCAATATAACTTTGTCTCGACGTTTCGCTGAGCTGGTAAGCTACAGCCTACATATACCCACAAATTGTTTGGGACGAGATGCCGAAAACGGAGCATATATGCCATCCTGATACACCTCCGATACATGATGTACCAGAGTCTTAAAACTTCAGTTATCCATTCGAGATTCCGATGGAATCCTGCCAGTAAACTTATTGTCATCTCTATCTGAAGCTTCTAGCAATTATTCTCACATAGTGTTCCACCATTTCTTCCATGGCCTCGTCAGTGCCCTTTCAAACTCCAGCTATTCTAATCTGTCCCAGATACCTTCCACACACCTAAGTTCATTACATAGCTGCAAAAGATATCCATCCAACATCTCGTTAACCTTTTCCTTGTCAGATTCTCTCCCCTGTTCATAAATTCCCTTTCTTCAGGCTGAAGATCAGAAACCTTGACTGAAAAAGTCCAGATGTTGTTTTTAACTTGAGTACTCCTCGCAGATAGACTCAACCAGTCGTGATACTTTCTAAGTGTCCCTTTCACTGCGTTCCTCTCTCGTTTGGGAAGCCATGATGGTCTTGGTATACTTTGCTATTTACTCAAGGATACTTGCTCTATCCTCCATAGTCCTCGCCACAATGACAGAGTTCTTTTGTCCTCTTCCCTTTAAGCATGTTATATCATCATCTTTATTGTCCTTGGCGTTGGGACGTTCTTGGTTCTGCCTGACTTGCCACCATAGTCTTGGCATCCATATAATCGTCCATATCGACATCTATGGCCATTTCCGTTCCATAACCTGTCTTCTTTTCCACATCAGGACTTCATTCAGCTGGACCAATCGCCTTTATAAACTTCACGGATTTTGACTAAACTCGCGAGATCACTGTTGATATCTGACCAGGCAGCATGGGTGCCATACGAAAGGTCGCAATGAGCTTCCCAATTGTTTTCCAGATGTATATATGTGCTTATAGAAGGATAATAGATATCAATGTCATCATTCTCTTCATCCATGTCCTCATGATCATCCCCATTCCACGCCTCGGAGTCATTGTGACCGCTCTTCTGTAACTTCCGCTTCAGATCTTGGTGAGCTGTCAGGTCGTATATTTGCTCGAACAGTAGTCGGGATAGTGTTTGTCTTTGCGAAGCGGGTAGCTAATTACGGATTACTGTCCGGAGCCGTGGTGCTATTCATCTTGAATACAGTCAAAGTCAATAATAGTGCAGCAAAACTTGTCGTTCGGAAACCGTCAGAACGAGATTGAGATTAAAGTCAGATGGTAAGCTAGTTCCAGATTCTATAGGTAGGCGCCGCCCATGATCACTTTCTACCTTGACACAGTTGTATAACATAACACGAGATATCCAGCGGGCCAAATAGCCTTGTCTCGTACCAACGTAGGAATCGAATGGTCCCAGAGCTATCTTTGCTCCGCCTCCTTGCAAATTAACTTTGAAGAGTGACTGTCGCTCTGTTATCCGATATTTCATAATCTTGTAAGATTCACCGACTGCTGTTAGAACAAAGCAGTGAAGTACTGAAAGTGATTCAAGACCTCACTATCATCTTATGGCGCGGTGCCCTTGCTCTCCTGTTAGACATTTTCTCTTGGACAAACCCGATACAACCCTCTTCGGCTGGTTCGAGGGCCGGTTGACGATATGAAATTCCCATTCGAACATCCTATCTCGATATGAGAAAGACACTCTATGGATCCCAAGTACGCATGTAAGAAGTGTTTGTTTTTGTATATAGCAGTCCATTGACTACCTGATTAGATACCAGACCTTGCTCACGTGACCGAGACGTAAACTCACATATCGCAATGAAAAGGACAACTCACTCTAACCTGGCACGCGAAAGATCGGACATCAAAAGGATTTAGACCGTGTCTACCTCCAATAATGGGCAACAATGGATATGAAGCTAAGAATGACATTTGGAATGGGAAGGCTGCACGCAGGGGCTCCTAAGATCCGAGCAATGGCAAATTATGAGTCCCGGTGCTGAAAAAAGCCAACGCGAAAGAAATCAGGCCAGAAAGCCATGAGGACTACAGGAAGTGGCTAGAAAAGAACAGCGATGGTTTCTGACATCTTGCTCGGATACAGACTCGTTGGATTATAGATACAGCTTGTTCGGAGAGATGGAAAGTTCTTTATTTCCTTCGGACGTGTGCGCGGTCAGGAAAGTAGATATTCTCGGAGGATTCTTCAGAATCGGGTGATTGAAAGACTTTCCATAGGAGATGATGCTTCATCAAGAGTTGAAAAAAATGAAGTTGGCATCGTGTGCTCGGATTGGAAAGCGAAGTGTGGTTGGTGAAGTAAGTTTGTCAAATCCTTGTCGATATATCTAAATGTTTTAAATCGCTCCAGAGACAGAGGAAACAACTCGTCTGTCTTGCGTGAATGAGATGAAATGAAATGAGTGCTTCTCCCAAATTAGGATACGAATCATGCGCTTCATTTCTGTGGCAATGTTTGCTTGGGACTGAATTGCCACTTCTGCCACGAAATCCCAAGATGAACTTGCATTTGAGTTTGAAAAGTTGTTGGCTTTGTCTCTATATCTTGGGATGACTCGTCCGAGTCGTCGTCGTCGTCGTCAAAGTCTCAGAGTGGGCGGAGCAAGGCCATATCTATTTCAAGTCTCGCCTCTCTTTACAAACTCAACTTGGCGTCCAGCCCCTGAAAATCCCAATTCCACCTTCGTCAGCCTTCAAGAAGCCAAGAAGAGTGGATGGATGAAGAGTGCTGTAACCCCAAGACATATCCCTGAGCATCATACTTCGGCGGTAATTAGTGGATGGTCACAGCGGCCAGTGGTTGGATGACACCCGCAGCCAAGGGCCTTGGTGTCTAGGCGAGAACCCGCCAACGGTGGCTGAGCCCCATCAGAGTTCGACTGTTTAAGAACACCAAGAACCCCAAGACACGATAAAATGATTGCGACACGGGGGCTCTTGGAATAGGACTCTTGGAGTTCTTGGGTGCTTGGATGCCACTTGGACTGGCCATATGTAAGATCTCACTTCGGTCCAGCTAAGCTCTTTTTCTCCTTCTCTGTTTGACATTTCAGTTGACGCCTCTAACTCCTTACTAAACAACACTTTCTCAAACTTGTGACCGGATCGAACTTCTCTTCACTCGTTCAGAGAGTAGTTCCGGCCTTTTTCCATATCTTGTTACAAAGCTTTTCCCCCTTTCTTATTGCACTTTCGCCTTTTAAAATGAAGATCACAGCTGTTGTGACATCGCTGGTGGCGGTTGCACTTGCAACTCCCACAGTTGAGCTTGCACACCGACAGGCTTCCGGTTCTCTTCCTGTCGTCACAGTCAAGGGCAATGCATTTTTTGCTGGAGACAAGAGATTCTATGTTCGAGGTGTCGCCTACCAGTAAGTTCCAAGTAGCCGGCCTAGAGTCCTCGATCTGACAATACACTCAGACCCGGTGGAGCAGCCGATGCAGCAGACCCTCTAGTCAACATCCCCAATCTCAAACGTGATGTAGCAAACTTCAAGAAGTTGGGAATCAACACAATCCGTGTCTATACAGTTGACAACTCTGTGAACCACGATGAAGGAATGAAGATGTTGGCAGACGCAGGCATCTACCTCGCTTTGGATGCAAATACACCCGATTTCTCTCTCAATCGTCAAGACAACCAGACGCTTTTCCAGTCTTACAATGAGAACTATCTCCAGTCTCTGTTTGCCACCATCGACTCTTTCGCCAAGTACTCGAACTTGCTCTTGATCATCAACGGAAACGAAGTCATCAATGAGCGTAACAACACTATTGCTGCGCCATACATCAAGGCTCTCCAGAGAGATATGAAGGCCTACATTTCGGCCAGAAAGTACCGAAACATCCCTATTGGTTATGCCGCTGCAGATGTCGCCGAGAACGTCGATCAGCAATTGAAGTACTTCGACTGCGGACCAGCCGGTGTCCGAGGAGACTTCTTCGCTCTAAACGACTACTCTTGGTGCGACCCAAACACTTTCACCGGTGCAGGATGGGACAAGAAGGTTGAGCGATACACTGGATACGGTGTTCCAATCTTGTGAGTATTTTGAATGGGAGTTTGATTTCCTTGTGCTAATTACAATCTAGCATGGCCGAGTTCGGTTGCATTACCAACAGACGTGACTGGAACGAAGTCGCCTCCCTGTACCACACCAACATGACATCCGTCTACTCTGGTGGTTTGGCATACGAGTATACCACCGAGGCCAATGGCTACGGACTTGTCTCCACCACCAACGGAAATGTCGCCCCTAACGCAGACTTCACTCGTCTCGAGGCCGCCTACAAGAAGACACCCAACCCAAGCGGCGATGGAGGTTACGCCGCCACGACCACTGCTTCCCAATGCCCACCTGCCAGCGCTGATTGGGAAGTCAAGAATGATTTACTCCCAGCCATGCCTGAGCTTGCCAAGAAGTTCATGACCGACGGAGCTGGAAAGGGACCAGGACTCGGAGACAAAGTCACTCCTTCGCAGTACGGAGGAAAGTCTTACTCTGCCGGTCTAGTTGAGATGGACGGATCCGCAGCCTCGGCCTCGAAGCAAGCTGGTTCCGGAACCTCGAGCGGTTCGGCTAGGTCTTCGTCTGCTGGATCTGCTGGGAATGTTGTCATTGCTCCTTTCAAGGCTATGTTCACCATTCCAGTCTTCGTTGCTGTCGGTGGAGTCCTGGCTGGTATGGGATTGGTCATGTAAATGATAGATTACGTGTACGAATTTTGATTTCTTTGCTTTGAGGTACCTGCATGCGGTTAGCACTTGTACATAGACTTGCTTTTTTATGTCTCAATAAACACTCGACGAGGGTCGAAGTAATGGATGTTTCTGTGCATGGTTGGAGTCTATCGTGCTTTCGGCCACGATTAGGAATTATTAATTTCCGAATCCTTTGAGAAATAACTTCTACACGATTTCTCCATTTTGCTTCCTGGCAGACCCTTTCTTGTAATCCATGGAACGCGCTTAGTGCTTTTGGGTATGGTTAACAATTCTGTAAGCAATACCTTAACTGTAGAAGAGTCGGAACAGCCGTGGCACATTTCTGTCAAGCGCAGGCTTTCTTCTGTCTCTTGTCTCCTGTTTGATTTCCTTCCTTTTTCCCAGGATCAAACCCCCGGGAAACAAGTTTGTTTCTCCGGAGCTGTCTTTGCTCGCGATAGTGTTGGACTAGCGTCATTTCTTGGACCAGCTCTGCGCGACCCTGTCTCTCCACCCGAGAAAAAGGTGGCCGATTTTAGCAAGCGAGAATACGAAAATCGGAGAAGGTGATACGTACCTTCTTTCTCGATATAAGAAATATTGGATATCATGAAACAAACAAGAGACATTGAGAAATAGATCAGGGATCTACCGAATAAGTTTTGAAGTAACTAGATCCCTAAACGTAGACTAAATTATAGCTTCAACAGACTTGCTCCTTTGTCAATATCAGCCACCTTTTTCTCCGGTGGAGAGCCTGTAAATGAAATCCGCCGTCACGAGGAGATTGATGGGACTGTCTTGTTCAATTGGCAACAATATAAATGATAAAGTGTGCAGAGTACTGTAAGGATCGAGAGACTGTTTCCATGTACCTTGAGTCTCTCCAAGACCAACCACTTTGCGACTTCAAATCCACTTGTGTGTGACTAGGATGGTTATCACGTAATATTTTCAAACATACCCATGACTTCGTTTTCAGGTCACAGCACGCTTCATGATCCTGGCAGCTTCAATTCGAGAGAGTTCCGCGTCCCATGACAGAGAGTTTCAACACATATATCACGATAAAAGCAGCTCCGGACTTACTATTTCGAGCGACGATAAATGTTATAGCATTGACGAAAAGATTGGATGAGAGTCAAGTAACCATGTTCATGGGATCAGAAGTTTTCTGTATCGCCTTTCAATAAGAAGCGGGAACGGGCTTCGCCACCTATTCCTTTGCAGCCTGATCTTCCATGGTTTTCATGTAAGCCAGAGCTATGTAGCAGAATCTTACACCGGATTGCAGGGTCAAAGATTCATACAGCTGCGTTCTCAAGCGTTAATGCTGCGCTTTCTACTTCAGCGATTGAAGATATTCAGGGAGAATGTTGTAAGACAGCTTGACTTTCCGAGTAGAATGATGCAGAATAAGGATGTGCCTTACAAAGAGATTGAGGATCGTGGGGGAATTACGGCAGCAGGTCTTTCTCAATTTTACTTCTGATCAAATTCGTCGTTGTTGACATGTCGTTGATTACCTCGCTTGTCCTCGGATGGTCTGGGCAATAAGATACAAAGGTGAGCGCCAAGCATTCACGTGTTTGCGCTGTTTGCTCGCCTCAGCCTGGCGTCGCGACAAAAAATCAAAACACCTCAGCCTCGAGTCTCTCAACACCACAATTCCTGCGATTCCTCCCCTCCCATCACACAACCCCCAACCCCAATGGCGAAACGACAAGCTGCAGAAG
>JACBAH010007710.1:0-58094 GCA_014282315.1 Neospermospora avenae
GATTAGAGTAGATAAAAATTACCTTTAATTAGATTAGAGTAGAAGGTTATACTCTAATCTAATCTAATTATTTCGCATACTGATCAAGCTCAAATTGTCAATAACATCAAAATTTGTGATTCCGAAACAGGACCGGTAACGTCGGCCTATGAGAATTTTTGTCGCCTGAAATTGGCTAACATCGCGTAATTGGTAGTTGTGTACTGCACTGTGTTCAAATGGCTGTGTTGGCGAGCAACAAGAATCGTCCCGGTCCTAAGCAGCTTCAGTTCGACAGTCAAACTGGTTCTGGTCTAGTCAAGCCACAAAGAAAGTTACATCAGGTCGCGAATCTTGAAAACAACCCCCTTTAGTGACAGTGCAATAACATCAAATCCTTAACAAATGTCAGCTTCTTCAATATCCACGACAATTTCTCTCCATCTAGCTAGACAGTAAATTTTCAATATACCAAACTATCATATATAGATGGAATGTAAGAGTTCAACTAAGTAATGGGATCAGTGTTAGTGTCCCAGTACTGTCCTGGTTCGTATTCAGGGTACTGCAATAGAATATCGGAATGTATCCGCGATGAGTCACATGATTAGATGGGAGAGTCAGTCATGGCTACGGAGACTAAACTAATAACTAATGTACTTTTCGCGACACCTAACCTGGCTGTCGAAGGGTATAGGCCAATACCTGCTTTCAAATTTCATGGCGTCAGAGTCCTGTGCATTGTTTTAAGTCAACTGTTTGACTTTCATGCTTCAGGATTGTGATTTCGGGAGACTAATATTCGGCTGAAGTGCCTACTGCCGATGAATTATTTCCAACGGTCTAAACAAGGTTGGGGCATCTCGTTCCCGAAGCGTAAAGTTCATCTTGCAGCTTGGTTGATATTTCACAGCTAGTAAACGCTTTCGAACCTTTTAAAGTGGTCAAGATTGAAGTCGCAAGTCCAACTCATAGCTTCAAACAGTGAGCTTTTATTCTTGACAATCCCGTCTTGCATGAACAGGGTCACCCTCGATGACGAATGTTAAACAGATTCCTGTCGTCAAGCCAATTTGTTCTTCAGATTCCGAGTTGAGCATCAGAAACATAGTGGCTGCCTCCGGCACACCGATAACCATCTGACTGCTTAATCCACCTATAACCCACAACACACACCCCCATCTGTCTCAATTTGGTCTGGACTTTCTCCTCTACTTTTCTCTGGTTCTTCTCTTGTTCAATTCTGAGCTCCAGATTTCTTCGTAGCCTCTCCGCCAAAGCACGGGCTTCGATCTCATGAATTCGAGCCTCCTCCCGCTTTTTCAACAGATTACTCGCTCTGGCCTCGTTCTCTACTTCACGCTTTCGCAGTGCGGTCAAATAGTTTTCAACAACTTTTTTCTCATGTTCTCCTTGCGCCTCCATCTCCTGTATCCTGGCTTCCTCGCGCTTTCTCAATACCTCATGGGCTGCATTCTCATTTTCTGCAAGGAGCTTCCGCTCTTCTTCCATCGCCATCTCAGCGGCGTTTTGAGAGCTATTGGCAATCTGCAATGCCTCCTCGCCTTTCAGTATCTCCTGTTCGTACCGTTCTACTGCGAGCTTCGCCAATTTCTTGTCCTTCTCAAGCTCGGCCCAAGTATCATCCGAGACACCTGTATCACGTTGGTCGCGTACATGCGAATTTGTAGTAGATGTGCCTAGTCTCTTGTTTACGTCTTCTTCTTCCGGCTTCGCTGCTTTGGCGGATAAGGTAGAGGTACCTGTACCAGTACCGATATTTGGCGGAGGCCCCTGACCAGAGCTGCTACTCTGAGTTGCACGGCCCGGATTTACTGGATTGGCTGGTCGTAGGCTCTTGCTCCTTGCAACTTTGTCCGCGAGCATATTCTCTGTGCATCGAATAGCATCATCTGGCTGAATCTCAAGCTGTGCCACTTTATCATGATTGGCAGAATAGACTGCTCTAACCATAATCTTAGCCAGCGTCTGAATGTCTCTTGCATTTCCCCAGCCGGGGATCTTCGACATCTGCTCGATCATTTCCACAAGAGCTCTGTTGACATCCGGATCCTGCAGCTCAGGGAATGCAATCCGGCTTTCTGTCAACTTCGCACCCAGTAATTGTAGACAATCAGATGGTGATAATGCTGGAAAGCAGACCTCGTCCGCAAATCGACTGTTTAAACCCTCGTTGACACGGAGAAGCTTATTCCTAGTAACAGTGTTGTCAGCAATGGCCTTTAAGAGAGGACAAGTCATGTCTCAAGTACATCTTGAGACATACAGAGAATCAAAGAAATCTCGGGCTACCCCCTTACTTACATATCATCATCGTATCCGGCTAAAATAATGACCATCTTGCCAGCAAATTTGGTCTTTGTGACAAGATCAACCAGTTCGCTGATAGCTTCCGTAGCAAACATCCCTTCCCCAAGACGATATGCTTCGTCAATGAAGAGCACTTTCCCAAGTCCCCTCTCGAGTTGCTTGAGAGTTTTGAGGCCTGTCTGGCCAACGTACTGGCCAATTAAGTCGCTAGCTGAACATTCTACGACTTCAACATGGGACAAGAATCCAAGGTCGAAGAATAATTTCCCGAATTTTCGTGCCGTTGTCGTCTTGCCTGTACCAGGAGGGCCCTTGAAAATGAAGTTCATCGGAATCTGGCCACGTGGATCAAGACCTTGGGCTCGCATTCCCTTTGCAACCCTCAAGAAACCATCAAGCTTGGCGACGATCGAATCACATCCAATGACGCCTTCAAATAACTCCTGCAGATTGGTTCCTGCGGCAGCTGCTCGATCATAGTCCAAATCGAAGTCTATGGGCTCGAAGCTAAAGTCGATGGAGCGATCACTTGCCGGAAGTGCAGATTGGCGAGCTTGGTAATTACGCTTTGCTTTCGAGATAAGATTTTCGACGTCGCCACCATTGCCAAAGTTGAGTCCATTGCGAGCCCTAGATAAGACATCAATGGCGACTATTTTAGCGTGAGTGGTAGCTTCGAGTCCTTGGCTTTTCATCTTCATTTCAAGAATTTCCTGAAGCTCGGAATCGCTAAAAGAAAAAAAGCGGGCGCGTCAGTAATGCTCAGATGAGGACAAGACATAGCTCAAGATTATCATCCAAGATCCAAGAAAGGAATCGTTGGATTCCTCCGTTACTTACCTGAAGTCTTCGAAGCGAAAAGCATCTGAAAGTGGGAATCGACGAGTGAGGCCAGGATTGACATTTTGAAACATATCGATCATCTGGTCTTCGTAGCCGAGGAGAAGTACACAACGGTCCTCACCGAGAGTGCTTTGAACGTCCGCAACCAATGTGTCGATCACCTGAAAGCGGCACGTGAGTATGAGTTTACAGAAGGGGAAGGAATAAAATTTACCGCTGTTTTGAAGATATCAGTTCCATGGCCTCCGCCGCTCTTTCCCGGGTACAACATGTAAGCTTCGTCAATAATAAGTACCTTTCCAGCTGTCGTAGCTAAAATAGCCTTGGTATTCGCTTCGCTTTGGCCGATAACATTTCCAACGAAGTCCGAGGGGTTTTTGACAACGACTAGTTATATATATCAGTAATGTAGACGAGAAGAGCACTTCAAATCATTACCTTCCCCGTTGCTCAGAAGACCAATATCAGCCAAGATCTTTCCATATATTTTTGCAACGCTCGTTTTGCCTGTACCAGGAGGCCCAAGGAACACACGGTTTAAAGAGACTTCGATGATGGGCTTTTCCTCCAATTCCCTACAGTAATTGGTTTTGATGAGATCGATCATGAAGTCTACTGAATCCTTGACAGACTTGAGTCCAGTCAGCTTCTGCAGGTCTGTCCAGGCATTGCAATTTTGCATAGCTTTCGAAGGGTCAGGCCCAATGAGGTCCTCCTTGGTCAGGAGAAAGTCATCCGGCGCAAGTCCATCCCTGCGCTCGTTACTCAGTCGCTCAGCTTGACGCTCTCGTATGCGGGCAAACACATTCTCCAAAGCTCGGGCATTGCCGAATCCATCCCGACCTCTGCCTTTCCCCAAGCGACCGATCGCAATCTTCATGTAAAGGCCGTCTGGACCATCTTCAATGCTCATGTTTCCCTTGTAGAATTTGCTGACATTGAATTGCAGCATTTTGAGGAGCTCAGCATCGGTGTAGTCCTCGAAGTGCATCGTGTACGGAATTCGGGAAGAAAGACCAGGGTTCGATTCGAAAAAATTCTCCATTTGCTTGCGATAACCCGCAAAAACGAAAATCGTATGGCCCACCAGATTCTCAATTTCTGCAAGCAAGAATTCTAGAACAGTTCGTCCCCCATGATTGTGCGGTTCAGCCAGTTGGTATGCCTGTATACAAGTTATTATTCTGTTACAGGCTCATTTTGAAGCCACGCAGTTCCGCCTCGTTCGAGACGAGATGGACCTCGTGGTATTCGTCTTGTCAACTTCTCAAATTCCATCAAACATTTAGCTTCTGAAGTTTTACTTCTGGTGATTTCTCAAGATAATCTTCGTGACTTAATAACCGAGTGTCTTTCAATACCTCAGCAGTTCTCAGACGCCGAAATGTAATGTACCCAGCCTCGTTCAGTACACAGCACACCCAGGGTATCGCATGAGAAGGCTTACCTCGTCGATGAAGTAGACACCACCGCCACTATTACCAAGTTGCTTGAGATGATCCTTGGCCTCCTTGATCCCCCCATGAGCCAATCGGGATCCTGTAGTTTCAACAAATCCGTCTCCTGACAAAACTTGAAGTGTTGTGAGAATTTTTGCATAGTGTCTTGCCACTGTTGTTTTGCCTTCAATACATTAGTCTGAAAACTGCAAGATTGTAATCGGTGCTTACCTGTTCCCGGATTACCTAGCAAGACTAGCCCCAGACGTTCTTTGGTAAGATCGGTTCCTTGGCGAATGGATGTCTCAACTTTTGCCTTGATACGCAATATTTGCGACTTGACCTCTTCTAAACCAATCATCTCCATAATAGTGTCAATGGCTGGATTGACAGCATTTTCTTGGTCCTTCTGGCGTTGCCACTCCGTCTTAGAAGCAGATTTGTTGTGGTTGACAGCTGATTTGAGGTGCGTCTGGAGTTGGTGACGCGCGCTAGGAGTGGATTTCGGCGGTTTAGAGGGCATAGCAATTGCCTCAGACAGATTCGATGTGACGAGGGATTGTGGTTGTTGTTGTCCCGATTTCGCCTGGTCGCTTCCGCGACTAGCTGGAGGTGATAGGCCCTGCACTGCAGAACTACTGGGGTCAGGCTTGACAGTTTGCTTGGGCTTGTTCGTAGCATCTTTAGCTCTCTTCTGGGCAGCTTCAAGGTCCTTGCGCTTTTGCGAAAGTATTGCTTCTAGCGCAGTATCTGTACTGATATCCTTTATACCTTGAGTGAGTCTTTCGATTTCCTCCTCCAGCTTCAACATTTCCTTTTGGTGCTTCTGCTTTTTCTCGTCCCGTCTCAACTGGTCTTCCAGCAGCTTTCGTGCTTTCTTCTCTTGAGCTTTCCTCTCGTTCTCGCATGTTTGACACGATTTGGGAGTGCTCTGAAAGCATTTCCAGGACTGATTGTGACCTTGGGGACATTTCTGTTTCATTATCGCTTCACACTTCATCTTGGAATGGTCGAAAATTTGATGACAACTGCTTGGACCTATCGATGGCTCAGGAGTCAGGTCTACATGCGAGAATTGTGCCAAAGCTGAATGGAGGGATAAGGAATGCTATCACCAAGTTACAGAAGTATTTTTTTGACTCTGTTCGAGGTAACGAGGCCCTCGCTGCGCTCCACTTGGAGGAGATGGTCTTAAGACAGCGCGAGAAAATTGAACAAATGTAAATGGTGTTGAAGACTTACACTTATGTAATTTACAGCCAAGCAAGACCCCGCTAAATAAACAAGTAAGCATGAAAACGTATCACGGCACTGCTCATGGGATTTACCAAGGCTCTTTGCAACCCCCATCCGGGGACTCGCTCTCAAAAGCATCCGGGGTACACAGTAGCGCAACTCGATCCGGGTGCTTCTCACACTTGACTGGGAAGCCTTCATAGACGTGGCCGTTCTCTGTAAGTAGGTCAAACAGCTTTCGCCAGACCTCCTTACCTTTGCGGGCGTTGATGAATGTTTCCGAATTACCGATCATGATCAACGCATCGCGAGCACGTGATAACAGCACATTCAATCGTTCTGGAGCTGCCATGAAGCCAATGTCGTGAGAATCGTTACTTCGTGTCATAGAGACAAGAACAATGTCACTCTCTTCACCTTGGTAGTTGTCTGTAGATTCAGTTAGCACAGGACCATCCTTAGAACTAGTCACCCAGAAGAGAGTGTTCACCAATGGTTGATATTCGGAGAGATGGTTTCGATGTCTTAGAACCAAGATCAGTAAGAAGCCCTGCTCTGATAAGATCAAATTTGTCCAGGTCGTTCAAGATGGGATCATTTTCTCGAGCAAGCTGATCACGGAGGAGTTTCAATTGTCCCAGGTATGGAGTAATAATAACGATCTTATCACTTCCGTAACCTTGCTGAGCCAGATAGCGAACACACTTCAAGATCATCTGCGCCTCGAAGTGGTTCTCCTTCGAAGACGTCTTACCGTCTCTCAATTCCTTCGCGTTCTTCAACTCAGCCTCGGACTCACGATGATCGATGAAGATAACGTTGTCTCTAAAGCCACGAAGGTCTGCACGATTTCGTGTAGACTCTGCATCGGTCAAATCCGGATATGTCAAGTGACGAACCATGGCAGATATTTCTGGTCGCATGCGGTGCTGTTTAGTCAGAGTCACATGTGGGTACCCTTTGATTATGAGTCTTTCGAACAGAGAGCGGTTCAGATCGAAACCATCGCCTTGCTCCACGCTTAGCTCGTAGGAGCATTTTGGACGGAGTTGCTGGTGGTCTCCAATAAGAATGAGTTGTTGCGTGTTCGGACTAAGAGACGTCAATATATGAGCTTCCAGTATCTCACCAGCTTCTTCGACAAGAACTACATCATAAGTCAGCATGTGGTGTAGCTTTAGTCCTGGAACATCGATGTGTAGTTTCCACTAAAATATTCGTTCACCAAGTATGCATGAAGAAGCTATCCCACCACGAGAGGATGACAGCAAGTTCTACAGAGGGAGTAGATTCTTGGAAGGATCAGACATTGCAACCTACCAATACCAGGGGAGGCAGCTTGAATCGCAGAGGCATGCGTGGCTGCTCCATTTGTAGTGCAGGCAATGATTCTTTTGCTCTTGATGATGGCGTTATCATTCTCTGTCAACACCCTGGCCATCTCGAACTGGTCCGCGTTGTATGCCCTACCAGTGTCTTGCATTTCAGTGACCAAGTCGTTCAGAATAGCCTGCCTCCAGCGCATCAGACAAGCTTCCCTCATATTAGGAGCCATGGACCAAATATCTTTCGAATCTTCAGGCTGTAGATGAGCATATACGCCAGGATTGGTCTCATTGCGTGCCCATCGATTGAGAAGATAAAAGTGATCAACAGGCTTGTTCTTCTTACCAACGCGGGTCATTCCATCTGATTCTTCTGGCACCGTGAAAGCTTCAAAAAAAGGCAATTCTTCTCCCAAGAACTCAAGGTAATTCATCAGATCGTGCGCAGAAGCATTTGTAGTCCTGTATCGACTGAAGATATTCCGGAGTCGTTCCTCGTGTGCTTGCAATTTCAGTTTCAATTTGTCCACCTGAGACCATTGAGTTGCATTGCGTTTGATGGAGGTCTGTTCTCGAAGCATCAAAGGCTTAGTGGCATCGGTAGATTTTCCTCCCAGACGAACCATATTGGCAGATGGTATTCCGATCTTCATTAGGTCTTCTAGAAATTGATCAAGCGCATGGTTGGTAAAGTAAATGACCAGAATGACTTGAGCTGTGGAGTCGTAAAGGGCCTTTGCGACGAGTGCGCCGATGAAAGATTTCCCAGTACCTGGTGGACCCTGGACCATACTGACAGCTTGAGAAAAGCATGCGCTGAGTGAACTTGATTGTGAATCGTCAAGAATTACAGTTGTCTTGGTTCCCAGGACCTGCTTGAGATCTTTGCCGCGCAACTTTTCAAGCTTTTCTAGGATATTCAGAGGCTTAAAACCCGGCTCTCCGATCAATTTCCCGTCTTCTCAGTGCAGTAATTCAGCTGCAAGAGGCAAGTCTGTCATATTCTGGAGGCGGCGCAAGAATGGCTCGTACGCAAAGATTGCCGAGTCTAGTTGGACCAATTTGACGCTGTTGGCTGATTTTAACCGGAACAGGGTTTTAGATAATGTTTCGTCGTCTTGGAACTGGATGGTTAGGACCGCAGGTATCCGAGCCAGTTCGTCCTCGTTCCGGAGAATCGTTGGGAAGGCTGTTGGTTCGCCATCGATAAAGAGACAAGCCATGTTTCCATGACGAAGAACATGTCGATTATCATTGAGGTAGCCTTTTCGCTTGCTTCCGTCAACTTTCTTCATGTTTGGCAATCCATCATCCACCAGGAACTTCAAACCCCAAGGTGAACGTTTCTTATCAATTCCCATCTCAATCCCATACAGCTTAAGACCCTCAACAGCCAGTCCCTTGTGGCGGCCTTTTCTAGATCCCATCATCACTTTCATTTCTTCCCTGATCTCCCCAAGCATATCTTCCCGGAGCAGGCGAAATTGGTTGTCAACGTGTAATCGATGAAGATTAGACACCAACTCGGGATTCTCTAGGAAGTCGGCAGTTCTGAAAAATGGCCGATCCTGGGAAAGGAGCTCGTCTGCGGTGGGCATGATCGTGATGTCCCTGTAGTCGGCATGATCATTGCCGTGCCTTCCGCCAGGCTTTGCATCAGCATCGATATGGAGATCCTCGTCGGATAATGGAAGCGAGTGTTTGATCTTTTCCCCTAATATGCGGAGGTCTCCATCGCTAGACTCTAGGATTATACCCAGTATTACTGATTGTGCAAGTTGGACGTATGCAGAAGAGCCGGTCCCGGAAAGGCGGACAAGATTCAGAAGAAGCCAAGCGTAAGCTTTTGCTGCATCTGGGCTGAGTATCGATTCGAGAAAAGCCTTGGTGAAAGCATCCCAGAAAAAGGCCGGTTCCACGATACCGATCAAAACCTTTGATAGTACGGATCCAGATTCAATAGTAGTCAACTCTGGGGCTTGTAGAAACCTAAGAAGCCGGAGGGCATGATCGTTGAGAAATGCAGGAGAAGTATCGAATCTCATTGATGCTTGAAGGGCTCGAAGACCATCAGTGCTCGTCAAGACTCGGTGGACACATGTTGCATGATCCTTCTGCACAAAGATAGACTCCAGAAATAATTTCCCGTCTCTCGACGAGTTCAGCAACTTTCGGCCATACAGAACGTCGTTGAAAAGCTTCGAAAGCCTCTGCACTCTTTGGCTGTCTGGAGTTATGCTCGCCATTCGAGTATCTGATGCTATTGATCAGTGTAGGTGGTAAGCGGTCTAGATTGTCCTTAATAGCAACAAGAGATATTTCTGAAGTCTGCTGTAAGTCTGGTGACATCAACTTATATCAACGCAACGACTAAGCGCTGGATTTCCTCTAAATTCGCCGTACTTCTGTGCCAACGGATGAAAGCCGATAAGACTACGCGGTGAGACTAAACGAAACTGCTTTGTGATAGATGAGCCACTGTGGCCAGCGATTGACTCTCACAGGGCGCCTCGCAAACAGGACTGGTTGATGAGCCACATGATATCTACCTTGCATCGATCCATTCGGATTCCTTTGCAGGAGATAACGCGCTTGCAGCCTATCGAGTTCGATTACCTTGCCGGAAATTGGGTGGGCGCAGCCTATGAAACGGTCGCATTTGTTCGACCACGGAGCCTTGCATCACTGCGGTTGGGTGGCTGGACGCAAGAGATGATTCGGATCTGGTGAGTGGCAGCAGAGGGCCTAGTATAAGGTCAGACCTTCGCCACGATTGAGAGGCAGAGAAGAAACAAGGAAGAAGAATTCCTCTACCGCAACTCAACCTGACTCGTTCCAATTCAATCACTGAACATAAATTTGGAGTCACGTAGACGTGCGACGACATTGCTAACGTGGCGATCCGATGATAAGTGCACGGATGGAGTCTCAGCAAAATCATCGTGGTCGTTGGAACAGAGGCGGCCGATCGTGGGGGGGCACAGGCGCGGGGCGTGGTGCATGGAGAGGAAATGGACGCGGGCAAGGAAATGTGACACCCTCTCCGACTTCACCACCTCAACCTCTTGGTCCAGTGATCGATACGATTGATTTGAACGCTCTCTTGGTCGAGCTCGACGCACCAGAACTTGAAAATCAACGCTACGTTGCATCCTACAACTGGGTCAATGGAAAGGATCCGGTTATCGTTATTCCTGGTAAGTTAGGATATTTTGTTTATTTATTCTCAATTGTGTTCCTGACGACGTCGCGAAAAGACCGCAGGACGTCGTCTAAAGAATAATAACTACAGTGATGTAAAGACTTGATAACTTACCTGTGATAAAAGAAGACAAATGATTCAAATCGCTTTGCTGGAGATAGATTTGCCCAGCCTCGCCCCATCGCTTCGCGCGATTTGTTTACATTCGCTGACAGGTGCATTGATATAGGCTCACCACCAGCCTGGACACCCCTTGCGGAAGATAAGAAGCTGAAGCGCGATAGCGAAGATGTCTATCGAGACATTAACGCTGCTCGATATCCACCATTTCCCATGGAGCCTACTGTCCGATCTGTGCTTGCTATGATACCTGACTTCGAGCTCACATCTCTGGACATTGTGGGTTGTGGATCCACGATTGGAAATCTTTTGAGACTTACTGGGGGTCAACCTAGAGCCTTTCGATTCGACCTCAATGTGGTTGGAGACACGGTGTTCTTCATACGTCGAGAAAACTCTCCCACAGAGATCATAGCGGATCTCCAGGGTTATGGTCATACATTTCCCGAAGCATACACAACCTGGGATGCAGAGGTTGGTAACTCATGTTCACATCAGCGAATCATACAATACGAGTTTGGTGGCTTGCAAATTCTCGTCCGGACTGAGACAGACGGATATGTTAGGCCAGCTACTTCTAAGATGGCATCAGACGCCAGCCATACCGACGGATATTGCTCGCTAGAGAGCGCACTTGATGGCATAGCCGTCAGTACCCAAGTACCATCCAATCACAGCAAGCTCGACTTGAAGATGGGTGGCAACGCAGTCCACCAGTCACAAATCTTTGACATCAAAACTCGCGCCAGCTATAAGCCCTTCAACATGGACGAGATACTTCCCCGCTTGTGGGTAAATCAGACCTCCAAATTCCTACTTGCCTACCACGAATTCGGCTTGTTCGATAGACCTGCAGTCATTTCTGTTGGCGATGATGTCCTCAAATGGCAGAAGGCTAATCACTCCCTCTTGGCTCGACTTCATGCTCTCATGAAGAGAATCGTGGATGTAGTCACCGACGCAAATCATACACAATTCGAAATCAGCTGGGATGGGAAAGGCCCTCTGTGTATCACGAAGCAGATTGGCCAGGGTAGAAATGCTCTTCCGTCTGACCTCCTCAGAATGTGGGAGAACAGTGAGTAGGCTCTAGCCTATCGAAGGAGATTCCTTGATTTTTTTCCTGATGGGTACCCTCGAGATTGTATCGAATGTATACCAAAAATAACTCTTGCCCAATGGCCATATGCATGAGAAAATTGCCATAGCTCATGAGACGGCTGGTAAATAGACCTCGCTTCCACACATTTCTCGCTACCCTGCATTGTTTTGCATTGATATTGCTTCACTCTAGGTTCTCCGGAATCATGGATTTCTCGGTTAACTTCTCCCTCCACTCGGGCAATTTTGCCGCTGCCTTCAGCCTCAGTATATCAATCTAGTTAGACAACAAAAGCCTATTTTTAAGACCACATAGATGAATTGCAATACAGCTCGCGATAAATTCTTTTAACCATATATATCACCATCATTTCCCTGGGCTAACATGCTAGCCAAGTAGTACTGTACAAGTCGTCCGATCCAAGATCTAATTCTTATCGGGAGACGGAACATCAGCTCCTGGCGTTGCTATTTTCAGATTTCAAGACAATATTAATCTTAGGTCTGGCCCTCAAGAGAGATCGTAGCAATACTCAGCAGTAGTGAGCCGCATTCCGAGTAGAGCACTTTGAGGCTATCCACGGGAGCCAGAAGTCTAGGCCTGACCGCCGTCGTAGTTCGACAACGCACGCCTCGCATATTGTAGTACCGCCATAAGACCATTCAACCCTCCCATGAGACCGTGCCTAATAAAAATTCTCGGACGGAGGCTTTTGAGCCACAATCGCCATCTTAGTCGAACGCCACGTTTGCTTGCTCCGTCGCCAGAATCAAGCTGTCCCGCGATAGAGGATTGTATCTGGTGACACTGAAAGTTTTGGGTCTCGGATTCGGGACCATGTTTGATATTGTAATTAGATTCGCCCTGCTAGATTTTAGCTACCAGCCTCGTATTATGGTTCAGGCTGGTATTCGGAAGGGTATCTGGCCAAGCAGCATAGATTGCTGCGGGGCAATATGCTCAGCTCATTTCCACACCATCAACATCCCATCCCATCGCCTTACTTACCTATCAGCAGATGGTTGATATCAGGAAAAGTATATAGGTAACGACAAGGAGCCCTTCCAACTTATGTAGCTTGTGTCAGCACCATCTGAGAATTCAAATAACCTGACCAAGAACTTGCATTCTGAAGACCTCTTCAAACCATAAGCGAATATGCTCAATTCGGTGTTCACTCTCATGCTTGCTGCTACAGCGCTTGCTTCTCCTCTCGACTTCACTGAAGCCAACACTGGCTCCGTAGCTCCTCCGACCTCGGTCACAATTCAAAATATCGTCTACGGAGGGACAGGATGCCCGCAAGGCACAGTTGGATCTTTTATCTCACCCGATAGGACAACGTAAGTGGCAAAGCTCACTACCTGAAACCCCCGATACTGACTTTCCTCAGCTTTACTCTCATCTTCGACAGATTTGTAGCTTCTCTTGGTCCAGGGGTTCCCGTCACAGAGAACCGCAAGAACTGCCAATTGAACCTCGAGCTTCAATACCCTGGTGGTTTCCAATACAGCATCTCCAGCACCATGTACCGTGGCTATGTGGATGTTGAAAAGGGAGTGACTGGCCGTCAACAAGCTACCTACTACTTCTCTGGCCGTAAGTCTGCTCCGAGAAATTCGCTCTTCTAGGTTTCCATCTCTGACAACTTGTCAGAATCTAACCAAATTTCGTCTGGTACAAATTTCGTTGGCCCAAGAGCAGGCGATTATGCGACTACTGATACCATGCCCCTCACCTCCACCATATGGTCGCCATGCGGTGTCACTACAGCTTTGAATATCAATTCTCAAGTCCGCTTGACATCGACCGTCAGTGGCGCAAGTGGGGTCATCACCGACGATTCCATTGATGGAAAGATTGAATTCCAAGTTGGTGTCCAGTGGCAGGCGTGTTAGGGATTGAGATCAACTCGAAAATATGGAAGAAAAGACAGGGGCCAGTGGCTGATTCCGTTCGTTGAGTTTTGGAGGCTGAGGCCAAGCGGAACGAGAAGCGAAATCTTCAGATTTTCATTAAGATATCATTCTAGCGATTGTTTGGAGTATTTGAAAACAATAGGTTCCAGTTCGTCTAGGATTTATATTAAAAATTGATGTGAAAAATGACGTCTCAAGCCGTGAACATAATTTTGAACTTAGCTGTCAGCCACGCTATCCGAGCCCTCAAGATATCGATATTAAGAATTCGAGCTGCACAAATTGTACCATCATGTCTGGTGGGTGAATACGTTTTTGAGCATTATCTATAATTTCAAACCATTGCCGCTACCTTCTGCCGCTCTGCGTGCCCTTTATGTCACTCGATTTAGTGCTGTACTTAAACTTGAATTGTATTTCAATAAGAATACAGGATACTGCTTTATGACAGTACAAGTAAAGGATAACTTATAGTTTGACGTAATGTCTTTGAAAATAATTATCGGAAATTCTTCAAACACTGTTCAATCTCTTGATACCCGAGTCACTTCCCTTTATTGCCTTTCCATCTCGACTCACTAGGTGGCAAGCTGAACTGAAAGCTTGCACCCCCACCAGGTACATCTCCACTTTCAGCATTCAGAGTAAAAAATGCTCCCGGCTTTGGAGTTCCAGGCTCTGGTGCCTGCCAGCTAGTCCATTCAGCCTTTCCGGTGTCGAAACTGGTTCTAAGCACTAGTTCCGACAGATCGGGGTCCAGTTTGTCTTCTTTGACCCAGATAGCCGCAATCTGCCCTGCAATATCCAAAGTACTTTCCATATCCGCTTGAGTCTATAGTTTGAAGGAGTGGTCGCCTTTGATCAGCTTAGTCCACCAAGACTTGGCACGCATTCGATGCCGAACTTCGCGCAGGTGAGTTTCGACTGCAAGTGGGTCGCCATCTCCTACTACGAAGAGAACCTCGATATCTGACCCAAGAGCCAGGAGATCAGCGTAACGATAGTTCACATCGCGAACTAGTGGGTATGTGAAAAATATCAAACGTTTGGCAGCGGTGTGGACTTTAAAGTGCAAATCTCAATTAGCGAAGATCCTAAGTGTAGAATTGAACAATGAGAGGGTTACCAACTTGAAGCCTTAGCGGCATTTCTCGCACCAGCACTGCGTCCAGAAAATGCTTTGATGCTTGGATAATTATCCCCCAATGTTCGAAAGACATGGATACGCTGTAGTTCTGGTCTTGTGTCTTCGAATAACAAAATTGCTGCCTCTCGCGAAAAGCCCTGGCAGAATGCTGTGATATGTTGATCTTCGAGGGTAGAACTACGACCATGAGTGAAGACAACTAAAGGGTTTGCAGCCGCGATGATGTCTGTTTGTACGCTCTCTTTCCTAAAAGCACTTCCAACTGTTGTGGCAACATCAGAATCATCAGTCACTGCTGCGATGCTTTCCAAATCCAAAGACTCGACGTATTCTTCATATTTTCCCTCCCATATCGTCTTTTCAGTCTTGAATATCTCAAGCGTGAGATTTTATTGTTTAACACGGGTATTATAGTGCCTGATTAGTGAAGCACGGCTTCTATTACTGTCGCTTTGAGTCCTGCGCCGCAGTGGTCTCACTTGGTTGGGAGGCAAGGGTGGAGCCCCAGGATGCTCAACGGTTGTTGCAGGTAGACTCGGGGTGTGATATAGACGACAATAGGTGTGGTGGTTAGTTGATGTCTGTATTGATGAGTCAATTCGTTCGATGGGTAACTGAGGTGGCGCTCTCATGACAGCCTGCACCTCCGATTCACCGATGTTTAAGTTGCCCATGATCACGGTGTTAGATCCCGAAATGAGTGGTAAAGGGCAGGATAGGAGAAGGATTACTCTGGCAGTAAATTTTTGCAGGCCAAATTCAGACAACGTAGAGTAGTTAGATTGTGGACAAAGAAACTCGATCAGCCATAGGGCTCAGGGCAACGGGCCCTTGTGACACAGACGCTTGCGGCATGAATGTGACGCTTGCAGGTATATGATGAGAAAGGCGCGCTTGTTAGCTTCGCTGAATATTGATTGTATTGCTATTCTGATAACCCTGCCAAGACCCAGCATGACCATCCTTCTCGCCTCAGACCTTCCGAAAACAAAAAGCGACATAGAACTTCGCTGCTTCCAAGCAAAACTAAGCACTATATGGGGTATTGCTGGACATGAAGTCCGGAAAGAGAGTCAAAATGTTAGGCTAGATTTCTTAGCTCTAGCTTGCAAGGTTGGATGGAAACTCGTTACGAGTAGCAATAAATGATTATCAAGTTGACTGCTCAGATCATAACCACACTTCAGCTGAGGTTAAGTACTAAAACACCAACTTCAAGTGCCTTCAAACCTGTTTTGGACAACATTCTCCCGCTTACAGTCCATCCCAAATCGCCGTACAACACTTTGTCGATGGAGGCTGCACTTGATGGCAATATGATAGTGACTTCAGAGGAACAGCCCACGTGAGTTTTGGATGCGACGCCCACCATCATCTTGCCGTCCACAATCCAAGCACTTACATCGACTGATGTCTTCCCAATCACAGGCAAACCCTTGATCGCATTCGTCTCAAACAAGAACTTGATACCTGTCTGGCTCTGGAAGACCTTCCCAAGCTCGCCACTTCCAACATTTACTTCTGGCGTACTAGGATATATCCAGTAGGTCAAACCCTTCGCGTTATGATTGATCGCAAGCATCATCATGTTTTCCACTTCTTCCACGCTCGGGATGCGCTGCCAGTAATCCTGCTTTCCGAAAGCTTGAATAACTGCCCATGTCGGCTTACTTCCCTCTCCTTTAATATTATTCTGATAACTCTGTATGTCGTCTAGTCGGGAAGAGACATCCGTGAGCTCGCCAACACAATTGTCACAGCCGCAGTCGCCATATGTGAGATTACACGGGGTATTCCAAGGAATTGCCCAAGTTGCATTGATCCCCACAGGATAGGCGTCCTCGAAAATAATGTCGGCACCGGAACTGTATTCTTCATAGTAGAAATTCTGACAATTGAGAACTAAGGATACCGGATGATAGGGATCAAGTTCACGCAGCTGATCATAAGCGAGTTTGGTCGAGTTCAGCGCATATGACCATCCGTCAGGCTCATCCGCTAAAGTCAATCCCGATTAGAACCCTACAAGGTAATCTTAGGAGGAATGCAAATACCCGTGTACCACATTAATAGCGTTGTCCGATTCTTCCATAGTTCAACCTGCTCAGTAATTCGAGTCGAGTTCTGGAAAGCAAATCTCATCTCATATAAGTTGAACAGGTTCAGCTCATCCATCCGGTCCCAGTATTGTTTGAGATCTTCGACTGGGTAAGATTGGTCTGGCGATCCTCCATCGGGGACAATGCTGATAGTGCTGAAGCCCTGAGATGCATAGGTATTGAGATTGGTAAAGCTAATATTCGAAGGTGTCACGTGGCCTCCGTCTGCATAGCCACCGTTAGGGAAAATTCCGTACCTACGCAATATTCGTTTATCAGCAATTGCTTCTTCGAAGATGCTTCGGTAAAAGGAACCTGCACGATACAAGAAAGTCGCGAGGAACTCAAAGAGGGTCAAGCGGGCGCTCCGCAGAACACTCACCAGCCTTCCCAGTTGTTTTCCGCATTTTGGACAAAGAGTCCTCCATATAGATTGTCTATTTTGACAGCACTTCCATAAGAACGGGATGGTAGAACGTAGATCTCTGTAGAGGCGAAGTAAGACTGAAGCCCATCAGGAGACTTTCCAGATATCGAAATTGAAAATGGTTGTAGTCTTGGTGTGAAGGACGATAAGGAAAACCCAACGAGGTTACTGGTCGAATTTATGACAACTGAGCTTGACACGACTATATCACTTGAATCATCATTGTGAATTTCGTAATCAAGAGTCGCGAATGTCCCAGATGCGTTTCCTGGCTTGTCATAGGTGATGTTCACGTATTTCTGTCCAAAGGTACGGGAAATGGAGGCGTCCACAATTAAGGTTCCCACTCCATCGCTTTCCAAGAATATAGAGTATCGAGGCTGAATCTTGAGATACAAAAGCGACATATTCTGGGATGGCGCAAATTGGAATTGTCCTCCAGGATCTAAGGCATTATTACTGTTTCATGAGTCAACAAGTGTCATGTAATGCTGGCGAGGTTTACTCCACCTGCTCATGTATGGCTTTCCACACCACGTTGGCACATTTGCCGGCGCACTGAAAGCTAAAATCGCCTTCAATGTTAACGAGAAGAAAGTCAAAAAGTTCACTAGCCATGACTTCTTAGCCATCGTGTCCGGATTGTGAGGTTGGACGTGATATTCGGACGACGCCACAAGAGCCTGAGTTGAGACTTTAAGTGCCAATGCAGCATATTTATAACCCCATCCTTGGATTTCACCTTCCCCTCATCTATCATTCTGGGAAATTACCTCTTCGTACAGATCTGCGGTCACGTGCTCGTATTTGATGCAACGCCCCCCCCGCCACAACTCGATGTAAATTTATGTCCTTTCTTGTGCCTCATCCATGCATGTTCTCTCATGGACCGCTGTCTGTTTTCTCTGATAGCCATCTGGCCTACTTTGATTTCTCGTTCTGGAGATCGTAATCGCAACGACGATCGGTGCCGTTCTTTCCGCGCTTCCGCTGGTCCTTCAGATTGAAGTCTATCTCTCTTTCGCGTCATAGATTGCTCACTGGAATGGTGATCGTGTTTTGAGTTATCGCACAGGGACGGAGGTGCACTTCAAAATGATGATCGCTGGTCAATCTCGAGAAAGAATGGTTGCCAGTTTTTAACTGTGCTGAGAATAAAATTTCACTGCGGAACATGACATCGAATCATCGTAGACTCGGCTTTTTCATTTTTACGGTCTTGGAGGACTGGGAAATCACGCACTTTTCACCATTGCATTGCCAGAATGGATGTCCTCAGCCTTACGCTTGTTACGTGCAGGTTCCAGTCACAATAATACACTCGATATTAATCCCTGGATATGGAAGACTTTGGAGCGGGAAGACGCAACAATAATATTCGCCGAACGCATTTCACTTGGTACAGGCTGGATCGAATCTTTGAGTGAGCAATGGAGAGTCGTAAGAGTGAAACTGTAACTCTGTGAATTGGTTGGCAACGACAAAATTCTCTTCCTCGATGCCGGGAGCCGATATTTTCCTTCTGAAGCCTAGACAAAATACTCAAAGATCCGTCCGCGCGACCTGTCAAGACCAAGGAGGTCGAGAAAGGAATACGACCTGACGAAGCTCTCCTTCCAGAGAAATATCTCTTGGCTACGCTACCCAAGATACCACAACATCCCTGGCCCCCTCATCCAGGGCCTTGCATCAAGGCAGGTTTCTACCTCTTCCAGCCTTCCATGGTACTGTTAAACTATTACATCTCTCTGATTACACTCAAAGGCCGATTAGACAGCATATATCCAGAGCAGAATCTGTTGAACTGTGCTAGGGAGTGGGGTAACAGCTGTGGACACACTCTAAGGTTGGCTGGAATGTCAATGTTCCGGATTTGAATGATTTGAAGATGGGGGTGAAGAGCGTACATGCGAAAGTTTTGACAGATAGCAATCAATCGGAGTCCATTCCCAGGGAGTTGAAGAGGATGTGGGAGAACACAAGGGCTGAGATGGAAAGGTACTATGAAGATATGGGACACAGGCTCTGGTGGCTGAATTTAGAACCAGTCAGTCGATGACTATTTCCCACTGGATAATGGGCGATCTGAAGGATAATTTCTTCGACGCCCCTGTTAATATTGACCCGAATTTTGAGCCTAGGCTCTAAATCTCGTCCCACCAAGATTTCTGGGGGATTGCGATATCCCTATATCAGGGGGACATCGATTCTCAAGGATGCTATAGAGTTGGGCTTTCACACTTTACAGTTTCCTGGAAATTTGTTGAAAAGAAAGAAACCCAGTGAAGGGGTCTTACTGATCTCAAGATGACTCACAAGATGGGGTCCATACACTGCCCTTTTCCTAGGCTTTGTTCTCTGACTGTCAGGATGGCGTTCGACCCCTCATTTTACAATTATTGTTGTAATCCTACGTTCCTGAGTGTAAAAGTTGGCTTCGCCTCATTCCCCTCGTTTGACAGGTACCGCAGCCGAAAAGATCGATCCTCGGGCTTCAAATCGAAGCAGGAGCAAGATGCCGGCTCGGCTAATTCTCGCTTACTATGTTTACTGAACAACCTGGAATGCCTCCCTTGCAATTGTCAAGACAGAAGTCAGGGATTGGATGGCTTGAGTTCTTTGGCGAGAATTAAAATTATTATAGCTGCTGCCACACTCAGGACTCGTTTTTTCACACTCCCTGTAGGGTTTCCTTACAGAGTCGCCTACTGCGCAGTAGAAATGTGTGTCATGTAGAAGCAACACGTCTTGTCAAGAAGGCTTTGATATTCTATGTCATCATCAAAAAAATCATCATTTATAAGGCTAGATTACTTGACAAGTTCTGCCTTTCGATATTGATATTCAACATCTAGAACAGTGTATGGCATAATGGCAGCCAATGTCACATGACCATGTGTTTCGAAGTGGCTGGCTCGTGTTTCGAACTCAGTCGATGCGAAGTGTCACTCCTGCTCATGCGCCTACTGCTGAATATACTTTGGGTCATTGTGTCCGAGAGCGTAAAACCAAGTAAGCATGACGCGCTTAATAATGGCAGGATGAGATCACCGTCTGATGTTGCAGACATGATTTCAATGGTACAAAAAGACATGCTGTGAAAAGCTATAAGAACATCCGAAGGACCCGAATTGGAAGACCTATTGCACACGAGTAGAGAAAAATTGACATATCTTCAAGTTCCTGACGAGAAACGAAATGTTATCCCGCACCGCGCAGCTACTCACTTTCATTTCCGTTCTCACAACAACCTTCTCTACCCCAATACCAAATCCCCAAACCGCCAATAATGGCATACCTCAATCAACAAATACAACAGTCATGGCTCAGGTCGCCGCCCTCTCCGCCTCACAACAAACAAAGAGCACATCCTCATCCACAAGTCTGATCAACGGCCTGTTGGCAGCAGTTTCCATGGCGCCGATCATAAATATGAAGGTCGAAGCTCTTAGCGACACTCTCATTGTCTTCTCGCAGGGCATAGCGACAGTTCTTAATGTTGACACGACAGCATCTGACACGGCATGTGCGCCTATGATGGTGATTTTTGCACGTGGGACGACTGAACCCGGAAACGTGGGACTATTTGCTGGACCGCCGTTTTTCAAGGCATTAGAGGAGGTGATGGGCGATGGCGCTGTTGGTGTACAAGGTGTTGAGTACGGTGCTTCAATTACCGGGTTTCTGCAAGGTGGTGATGCCAGTGGCAGTGCAGCTATGTAAGTTTCCCAACAGTGGTTGTGGTTTCGAAGCTTTGACTGACACGGAGAAGGGCAACGATGGTCGAAAATACGATGGAAAAATGTCCTGACTCAAAGATCGTGATGTCGGGCTACTCGCAAGGCGGGCAATTAGTTCATAACGCAGCTGCTATGCTTCCCGCTACTACAATGGCGAAGGTGAATTCTGTTGTTATTTTTGGAGATCCAAGTAAGGCTCCTTCCGAAGTTCTCCAGAATATGAAGCTGATTCTTAACAGATAATGGAAAGCCTGTGGCTAATGCTAATGAAGCCAAGACTCTGGTTGTCTGCCATCCGCTGGATAACATCTGCGCTGGCGGTGATCTGGTCTTGGTTGATCATCTGACGTATTCTGTAGATGCTGTATCGGCGGCAGCATTTGCTGCTTCGCGTGCCAAAGCATGAAGTGGCTGAAGCAGCGAGTTTCGGGTGGAAGCTCAGACTCCCAGTCCAATATATGATCTAGCGGAAGAGGACTCACAGCTAGAAATTGGTCGGTGCGGAATTTGGAAAGCAGCGATGGAGTTAAGCGATAGGCGAATGAGCGATGCGAGTTGTTCAATTTAATACGTTATTTTAGTATGTCAATTCAATTGCTTATAAAGTAATAGAAGTTATTTACCACACCAGATTAGTCTTCTAGTTAGAGTATCTCAAGCTTTGAACAGACGAATGTAAACATAATTGAGTATTATGAGATTCCTCGATAGGATCGAAAAGCACAGAAGCTTGTAGGATTCGCGAAACCAATCTCTATGATATTTGATATACGCTTGTACAGTCCGTCATGCAACTTTTCAACCACTTGGAAACCTCAACTTGAAATAGATAACAAACGGCCTCAACGCTTGAGCAAAGCCCCCGATCCCACTCATATCATCCTCCTCCTGACTTAACCACTCTCTTAACACATCTAAAGCAGGGTTTCTGACCATGTTCGCAATTTCACCTTGCTCATTTTCCCAACTCCCTGGCACAACCAATCGTTGCACGCCATCTTGCATTATATCCAGGGGCTCGGGAGCAGAGATGGCGCCTTGTTCGGTAAGTCGCTTATGGAGAGCTGTGGGTATGGCCTTTTGGAGCTCAGTGGCGTGCCCGGAGAGGTGCGCGGAGATGTTGGTGAGGATAAGTCTTGGATTGTTTGGGTCTCGAGCTAGGTCTGCATCTGGATCTGGTTCTGCGTCCTGCTCGGGATCTACTTTCTGGTCTATCTCTTCTTGGTCTGTGCCTTCTTGGTCTGGCATTGGGCCATTATCACTGTCGCGAAAACTGTCGCTACCACTATCGCTATCACTGTCGCTAGAGATTACGAAAACGCTGCGGTATGACCTAAGGTCATCGTCGCCGTCCTCAATGGAGCTGGACCTGGAAACAATACTGGGTGCTTTGACCGGAGCTATCATATCGAAAAGTATTTCCATCCAGCGTCTCGACGCGACGTAATCGCTGCTAGAACCATCGTATTCAATAGAGAAATGAATCTCGTATTGTGGACGCATATGACAGATTGTCTTTTATCTTTCTTTCTCTCGGGTCTCCCATTCTGGGTCTGAATGGCTCGCATTGAAGTTCATGCGCTCGTGAAATGGAATGATGATACGAGCGAGGAGTCCGAAGGACATCGAGTAACTGTCGTTGAGACCTGCTGCGGAGACGGCGTTTCAGTAAATATGAAGCAAATCCATATGTTCTGCAAATGCGTCTACATCGACGAGAGGAGCTGGAGCGAGATTATCTTCGCCCTCATCCTCCTGCCTATCTTCATCCTCATCTTCACCGTTGTCATCGTCATCGTATTGTGCAGGCATCACACTTAATCCAGGAATTGTAGGATTAATATATTCATCCCCAGCAGGTGCTGTATCATCAAACAGATCATTTAGCCATACCCTCGAATCCGCAACCTCTCTGTCCTCATCATCTACCAACTCAAGCTCTGACCTGAATCCGTGACGAGCTTGCCACATGATTAGATGCAGATTCCTCATCGTGTATCCTAAGCGATCATTATCTCGATTCGCATCATGCGTTTCCATCTCATCAGCGAAGAACTGATGACAGCTTCCAGAGCCCGGAGATAATCTACGTATTTTTTATCGACACGATCTTCGACCACTTCTTGTAGTCTTTCGAGGTTCTCGATATGTTCTCGGATTTCGAAGCTAGTTTCACCACTTCTGAATTGGCATTCCATGTAAATGGCTTCTCGGCGCATCAGGATGATAAAATCGCATATGCTCCGTATAAACCCCATCAGCAGGAAACTGGAACCCAAAACCACAAACGGCACACGTTCGTGCTATGACAACAGAATCCCAGACTTTAGTCTGCGCCACGGTTGTAAGGGAGAGCTGAAGCAAGAGGGTAGTAGCCTTCGCGGTCGGCGTCTTCCGGATCAATTTGCGGAGAGATGGTTTGGAAACATGCTTTTGTCTGCTTGGGTTTTGTGATGGTTCCGTATGTTGGACAGGCTTCGGCTGTCTTGTTTTCGTTTGCTGCTTTCTTTCTTGTTGACCTGAGACTCTGGGCTACAGGGTCTTATTGAAGAGGTGGAAGAGGGCCAGCTGTCCTGCGAGCTCTGATTCCGAGACCACCGCCTTGATCGTCTGAAGCTTGCTTCTTGGCAGCTGCTCTTTTGACTCTTCTAACCTTTCTCTTCGCAAGTTTGGCGGCGGCTATTTCGTTCTTTTTCGCAGGCTTTTTAGCAGTTTTTTTTGGGATTGCTTTTGTCAGCACTTTTGAAAGTCATTTTCCTAGTCGCTCTGGCAGATATTCTTGTAGGCATGATGAATAGCAGGTTTACAAAAGATGTTATCTGTAAATCTGTATAAGAGATTCACGAAGCAGCGAAAGTAAGACGAGTGTTTGCATGGTGCTTGAGGAGTTGGGTGGAAACAGAAAAAAGGCCCTCATTGTAATAAAATGACGGATGCAGAAAAATGAACACTAAATCTGTACATGACTGTGAAAAAAATATTTGAATCTTAGTATCCTGGACGCAATGAAAAGGCTCGATAATGCAATGGTGCAAATCCAGTCCGGTAGGGATTCAAATTGAAAGTGAAAATCGGAAGAGGCACCTCAGTAGAATAGACAGATCTGAAAAGGCGAGAGAGACTCACATGACAATTATGTCGGTACTGAGATTTCAGCTGACAGACTCCCTGCTAAAAAGTTGGTTCATGAAAATGGATAGACTCCTGAAGATTGCTGTATTAATCATTGCCTCTGACCAATCATCTATGGGTATATGTTCCTTTTCGCGAAAGGATCTCATACTCCGAGCATCTGTTTGATGCATACATCCTGGAACTCCGTGTCATCTCCTCAAGCTGGTAATTACGCCGGATTTTCCCTTGGGGGATTGTTCTCCTAGCGTTTGACCAGATATCCTTTTGCTTTCCCTCACGATACCTTAGCTTCCATACCACTTGCTTTCACGACCCCATCTCCAGAATTTTGTGCTGGCATTGCGATGGGACGACTCCTTGCTTTCATAGTCAGGGTAACAAGTTCTCGGAGCATCATGTCCCTAGTATCCCTGGCTAGATCCTCAACATCCGCCGGCGTTAGTCCTGTGGTTTCTATTGGTTTCAAGACTACGTAATTTAGCATTGATCTTCAAATGAGGTTAACCAGCATGCCCGTACCTTTGATAGCAATGTTGCCGCTCTGAAACCTCCACTCTGGCACGAACAAAACGTCCGAGTAATTTGCAACCACCACGGGCACAATTGGCACACCTGCCTGGACCGCCAAATGAAATGCGCCCTTCTTGAAAGGTAGCATCATAGGGTCCTTCGCATAGCTTCTTGTTCCCTCGGGAAATATGTACACACTCTGCTTTTGCTGTGTAATTTCTTCCGATGCCCCAGCCATTGCATGTCTCGCATTCGTAGAGTTCGCGCGGTCAATAAACACCGTACCGGACAAAGACATGAACCAACCCAGGAAGGGCACCCTCTTCAGCGATTTCTTTGCCGTCACCGAGCAGTGACGGGGCATTATATAGCCCAGCATCAACACGTCCAACTCGCTCTGGTGATTGCCAATGAATATCGCAGGTCGTGTCTTATTTAGGTAGTCGTCCGGGTCGTCGATCGAGAAGGTTATGCCGGTTGTGAAGCGCATTACGTACTTGAAGAAGCGCGCTGTAGCCCACTGTGAGCTCCTTCCATGGCCTATTAGCCGCATGAGAATAGATATAAGGACTCCATACGAGGCGGAGAAGAGCAAGGAGGCGTATGATGCGAGGATGAGGCCGACGAAGCCAGCTGCGGGGACGCGGGAGGACAACATGATGAGGAACACGGTGAGGCCTAAGTATCCGATCGCAAAGGCGCCTAAGTAGAAAAGGATACTGGACATTTTCGTAGTTGAGGCTCCACGTAGGACTTGGGAGATGGGTATTTGGGTTTATTTTCTTATTTTATTTATTCGATAGAAGTGCCCTCTCAAGGAGGGGAGAGAGTGGAAATCATAGGAAGAGCCAGAGTCGCGGAAAGTGTTGAGGACGATGGGGTCGGAAGTTCAATGAGAAATACCCTGCCTGACCCTGCCCCATGTCATCTCCGTGGAAGCCGCCAAGACGCTCCACGATTTAAGGTTGTTCTGATGACCGGGACTGGGACTGGAACGAGGTAGGACCATCATAGACCATCCACTCAAATCACTGCACCGGCTTCTGGTAGCGTCACCCGATGAAGATTTCTCCTCCTCACATGTGTTGACTCTGACAGTCAGGATTATTCAGGATTTCAATTCAAAATTTCAATCTCGTCACGATGGGGTCGACCGAGAGCAACGTGAACATGACTGTGGGTGTGCTGGCTTTACAGGGTGCTTTCAATGAGCATGTGCAACTTTTGAGACAAGCCGCTCGGATCTTGGCCACCAACGATACTGTCGAAAGAGACTGGACTTTCAAGGAGGTCCGGACCGAGGTGGAATTATCTTCATGTGATGGTCTCATTATACCAGGAGGGGAAAGTACGGCAATATCGTTGGTAGCACAGAGATCAAATATGTTGGAACCTCTTCGAGAATTTGTCAAGTGAGTCATCTGAAGTTTTGGTGTTGTTATGAATGTATGCTCATGTCGTTTCAGGGTCACGCGAAAGCCAACATGGGGAACTTGTGCTGGCTTGATATTACTAGCCGAGTCTGCGAACAGAACGAAGAAGGGTGGTCAGGAATTGATTGGTGGTCTAGATGTTAGAGTCAATCGAAATCATTTCGGTCGTCAGACTGAGAGTTTCGAAGCCGAATTGGAACTTCCATTCCTCAAGCAGAATGGTTTAGAAAAGAAGGCAGATCCTTTCAGAGCTATTTTTATCAGGGCTCCGATTGTTGAAAAGCTGCTACCAACTGTTTCCGGTGTTCAGGAGGAGGAGGCAACTGCCGGTGACACGGTTATTGCGCCGTCTCGACTCATTGACAAGAATGTGGCAAAAATCACGACTCTTGGAGAGGTTGAGATCATGGGAACTCTTCCTGGAAGGACTGCTTCTATCTTGGATAACGATACCAAGGAGAGACTGGACGCCGAAGCAGGAGATATAATCGCAGTTCGTCAAGCCAATGTTTTTGGAACAAGCTTCCATCCGGAACTGACGGGCGATGCCCGGATACATGTATGGTGGCTAGAGCAAGTAGCTGAGGCTGCCGATCAAAGAAGGAAAGCTTAATGAAATCTCGACATTCGATCTTCGATGTCTTGATGCAGTGTGCAATCCAAGCAGACAAGTACATCTTTGTAAAAGCTACTTCAGCCGACTGAGCCTTCGCCCGACCATTTCCGGAGCCAAATGTTTCAGCATAATCGGTAATCACCATAAGATAAATGGAGAAGGAAGTTCATTTCTGAAAGAATGAGATAGCCTTGAGTCTACGTATAATGGCCAGAAAACTCGAAACGATTCAAGACCTGAAACCTAACCTCGCACATATTCAACCTTCATACGACGACCTCCATCCCAATCTCTAAGAGTGACCGATAATAGCTTTGGGAACTTTCGGCTCCTCAAGAAACTTTACCTCCTAGCCATTCAACGTCTTCCCTCGGACTTCACAAGCTTCATCCAGCCTTTCTATCGAATTAAAGCCATTAACAGGCACCACACCTTTACTCCTCAACCGCGTCAAGCTCACCTGCCCCATCGTCTATCCAGAAGTCACTGTTGTGGGACTACAGGTAATTCCGATACAGCCGAGATCTTGTGGAGAAATGAGAACATGGTTATATCTGAGGCTATTAAATAAATAAATAAAATTGTGAGAATTATTCAAACCATGTAACCACCAAGTGAAGACGACTAGGTACAGTAATTGCCTGACAACCCCCTTTTCGTTGACATAGAGTCGAGAATGAGTGTGCTTAGAGAGACTAATGCCCATCCCCAACGTTGCAATTGGATCGAAGCTGAATAGTGAAACTTCAAGTGAAAACAAAATAACCCTTCGCAACCATATTGTGTTCCACATATCGATCATTGTTTCTTTCGCTTTCTCAACGTCCCTCGCACAATCCTGTAATTCCCAGCAGAGACAGAATCATCGTCTATCATCATCAGTAGCAGTAGTCACACACTGCCAGTAGAATTCTGTTTCGTCGCACACGTTAGCTCGCATCCTGAAATCCACATTCTTCCTCTACCACTTCCCCCTCCCACTTCCTCCCCCAAGCCTGATCCCACAAAAGTAAAACCACAAAGACTTACCATTCTGACTCTTGCAATACGCCCCGTTCACACACTTCGTACATGCATTTGCACTCCTCCCCTCCCAACACCCATAATAAAGCGGCACCGGACACTTTGTGCTATTCGGATCCGGGCCATTCGTCACAGCTGGAGGCGTCGTGGATGGCTTCTTCGTCGTTGTCGGTGGTGGTCTGACGCTTGTGGTCACGGTGACATAGACTGTCTTTGTGACTGCGGGTTTGGAAGAAGCGGAGGGAGGCTTGGTGAAGGTAACGATGGTGGTGGGTACTTTGGACGTGGTTTTTTTGGTGGTGGATTTGGCGGGCTGGGTTACTTCGATGGGGTCAATTGTTACGGTGCGGGTTATGGTAAGTTGAGCGGTCTGTCGAGGAAGTTAGTGAGTTTTGGATTGTTTGAGGGGAGAGACGAGATGCTTACTGCCAGACCTGAGAGCAGAGCTAGGGAGCTGATGAGAGCGATTGGGAAATGCATTGTATCACGATCTCAAGGCTTCTAAAATCGGTTTCAAGACAAGTTGATGAAGATTGGTGGGAGATTTTTGCACCAGTATATGTCTGGAAGAATCAAGTTATAGCCATGGGAAAGTCTGGTATTTTGAAGAGTCTCTCAAAATCCCATACCTTGTGCAGAACGCTCGAACCTATCCCGAACAATATAATGCTGCATCTGGTACAACCCAGTACAATTTTATATGCAGATGTTTCAATTAATACCAATATTCCATGCTCTTATTCTGTTCTACAAATACATGTCGAATATATTGAGCTAGTATATCCGAGTTTAGGCGACCGGCTAGGAGATTCATCCACTTCGCTACCAAACGTTGAGTATCAGATGAGGGACAAACAAATTATTCTAGACCATTACAATTTGTAATCCAAAGCTAGGCGGTATTGACAGATCTCTAACGTACAGCCATCGTTATCACAGGCGAGCATGGCAAATGGACCGGTAACGTAACTTTGTAGGGAGCTACATGGCGGGCCGAAGGGTACAGGCTAATGCCCAGCAGATTGGTTTGTACGACCCGTAACAAGTAATCAAGTAATAATAGCATCGAAATGCAAATAGAATGAATCGACGTATGTTACATGTGTGGATAGGATTCTCGGTCTGATGATCCGTCGCCTTATGTAGCTCACGCATACTCGGTACGCTGATGAACCTATCCCCATCTTGGTTTGTACAGCGGAATTGATACAAGATTTGGTACAGGTAATCTCACGTATCACCGACCCAGCTTCCATCTTTTTTACGAGCTGTTCCCGTATCGCCCTCTTCCAACCAGGTTTCTACCAAGCCCTGCTTCGGGTCCTCGTCCGGGTATCCTAAGCTCCTTCTAACTTTCAGAACTTCCTGCCGTATCCTCGTGGTCACTTCCTTCCTCAACTCGACGGCCTCAGCATTGTATTTCAACCCTTCCGTAAGCTCGCCCATCTCCCAAGTGGTCTGCAGACCTTTCTTTGACAGTGCTTCTTTCTGCAGAGCGACGAGCTTCTTCCACCTTTCCCTTAGCTCGCCAAATATCTTCTCCCCGTCTAAGCTCTCTCCAAATGCGATCCTAATATTCTTCCCAGCTCTTGGTAGGAATCTTGGAAATTCTCGCGACTCATGCATTACATCTTGGTTCCCATCAATAAAAATTGGTATGATTTCGGGTAGAGGTTCTGATTCGAGGATTAGACGAGATATGCCCCATTTGAAATAACGAAGTGTCTTTTGAGGATGTTGGTGAATCCTCCCTTCGGGAAAAATGTGGATCCAGGAGTGTCGATTGGATGAAAAGGCGGATGGAGCACTGAAGCAATCGATACCATTAGTGCTGTACGTGAGGGCACCTGTACTGAAAGGGTCTGAAGTCTCCGTAGTCGGGGTGTAGGATCTGGGAGCTTTTGCGAATGGTTGTGAGGATAGCAGCCGGATCGCTTGTGTCATGACGGGTTGGAAAAGTCCACCATATTGAGAGCCTGTATGTACTCGATGAGTTGGAAGTACCTGACCAAGGTTGAAGAATTCGGTAGTAAATCTCGCCGGATGTTAGAATCCTGTAAGCAGAACGGAAGCGTGGAGCATACTTGGACTGAAAACAAATGTCATAACTCCCCATGCTCCATCTATGGTTTCCAGGGTTCACTGAGTAGCGGAACGGAAGTACGCCCCAAATCAAAGGATCATCTACTCTGAGTATACAGTGAGCAATCAAAGTCGGCAGGAAAATGCTTCGTGCAGGGTGTCACATACACACTAACATGATTCGAAACTAGGCGCATCAATGTCAGTATTCCTCGTTCCGATCGATAAAAGGGACCAAATACCAGTTATCAAGCCTCTGTCTCTCTTTTCTGGGTCCCGCCTTCTATCCAGTGTTTCCAGGAATCTGTCCAAGCCAATAACATCCATATAATTCAAGCCGTAAAGAAATCCTCTCGAGATGGAGCCCGTCAGGCCCATAACGACCGAGCTGGTGAAGCGCCATGGTAGGCTAGGACTCGAAGGTATTGGGGGAATAGGATTTGACATGGCGCTGTCGCGCAACTATCTTAAACGATACATGGACTTGCGATGATCTGCCATGAAATTGAAGAGAGTGAAGGCAGCACGATGGCTGAAATGTTTCTGGACTCAGTGACGTAGGGAAACCGAGTGCCAGGGCAAAGGAAATATTGGCAGTCTCGGGGATATGTTTTGCCGATCCGACTTGGCGCTTCTGGCCATTGGCATTTTCAACGACACTGACACTCAACGCTCAAGCTGAATTGCACTTCCACGCGTCAAGAACAACTACTTTGATAAAACAGGAGAAAATCGCATATCCAGACAAACAAGCTCTTAGGACCACAAACTTATTCGAGCCTCAGAGCGAAGATCTAGGAAGAAACGAACAAACAACTCTGAGTTAAGGATTTCTGAGTAGCCGCAGATATCATTGGTCTATTGCAGGTGCTTCAAGAAAAGCAAAGCCCCCTCATGCAAAGAACAATATCAATCTTCCGACAACGAGAATCTGTCAATCCACCGTATTCAAGACACAAATCTATTCACTTGTCTTGTGACCATTGAATTGCCATTTAGTCAAATCGATCAAACACTGCCAAGCGAACCCTGGCTCTATATTAAGACCCCCTGCGAATCGTTTCTTCTTCTTATTTTACGTCCAAACTTATTTTCCAGCACCCACCATGTCTCACAGTAAGTTTCGCAGCCATTTTTTCTGAGGGTCGATGTAATTGACGTTCATATAGGCAAGCGCAACACATCTCGTGCTGTATTCACATCTCACGAGAGAGAGCAGGCCAAAGCAGCGTGGAACTCCACTTCTGCTCGCCTTTCAAGGGATTCTTTCCTGCCCTTCGCCTCATGCAGACTTTGTCTCCAGCCAGCACTCTCTCCTGTTTCTTGCTTACATGGAGACATATTTTGTAGAGAATGCGCTTTGAATAATATCTTGTCGCAGAAGAAAGAAATAAAACGTCTTGAGAAGACTAAGCAGAAAGATGACCAAGAAGCTGATGGAGATAGAGCAAGAGAAGATGCCGAAGCAAAGGAAAGAGCTGTGCAAGATTTTGAGAGGGTACAGATGGGATTAGAAGCCAAGATGAAGGGCAGCTCCTCTGATCAAAAGATTGTGGGGAGAGAAGATGGTAAGATCATCGTTGAGGAGGATGTGGTGGGCGGTAAGAGGGGCGAGAAGAGGAAATTTGAGCTCGATGAAGACGAGCTTCTTCGTATTGCTCGCGATGAGAGAGCAAAGGCAAGAAAGGCCATTGACGATGAGAAGGTATGTATAATTCGCTGAGCTGTTCTTTCAAGAAGCTAACAGAATATTTTAAAGGCGGCCAAGACAACCCTTCCCTCTTTCTGGGTCCCGTCTATTACGCCCTCTTCCAACACCCATGATACCTTACACAATGTCGTGAAAAAAGCCAAGTTATCTCCAGTATGCCCTGCCTCCCAAGCCGACAAACCTCACAACTATTCACTACATACCTTAATCGAAGTCAAGTTTACCGAGGAAACGGATGACACTAAAAAGACAAGTCAACGAATTTGTCCATCATGCAAGAAAGTCTTGAGCAATACCTCCAAGGCAATGCTAGCAAAACCGTGCGGTCACGTTCTCTGCAAGAGCTGCGTAACAAAATTTATGACACCAACAGGTGTCCATGATCCTCATGCACCTGATGTAGATCAATCACTTGTCGCCTGTTATGTCTGTGAGGCTGATCTGACGGAAAGGAAGACTAAGGCTTCGAAGGTGGCCATTGAGAGTGGCAAGATGGAGAAGGAGAAGATCAAGCCAGGATTGGTCGAAATCAAATGTGAGGGGACCGGGTTTGCGTCAGGCGGAACCAATGTTGTCGACCGCTTAGGGATTAGCTTTCAATGCTAGTGCAATCACTCAAATGTCACGATTACTCACGTTACTCTATATAAATGTGGCGTCCTAGTATCAACTCAACGCGGCTCGAACGCGACACTGTCTCTTGAGCCAACCCATTTTGATAAGACAGAAATTCCCTTTGTCTGTTCGTTAAGTAAATTCATACTCACACATTCCTTCATGATAACATCATGACTGTACCGGTTTTACTTAGGATAGGCGACCCTGATGTCCTTCAAAGGCACAACGTCCTTACTGATATTCTTGAACACCTATGCCGTCCCTTACCTCCCTCTATCGACCTTTATCTATTCACTAGCCACATTTAGGCTCCTCTTCAACCTGTGCTTGAGGTGAATGTCCTTCAGGTTTCTCGTGACTTGACATAGGAGTGTTCTCGGTTATGTTGACTCGTCAACCCAATACAATAGGTTATGATTAACAATTACTTCGGCTCTTAACGAGACTATACGCAGCTACAGAGTAATGTTCCGTCTTTCATTCACCATCTCGGCACTGACGCAATCCTTTTTGAAGGGAGCCTCACATTGGACTACTAAGAACCCCTAATGAGCTACAACTCGCAAATAAAGCTAATGTCCGTCATGAAGTCTCAATACCATTGACTGGAGCCGCTTGTGCAGAGTTTGATTTTTCTACCCGCGCATGAAGACCCTTACCTACACGAGATTCTTCCCCGATCACCCAGGTGGGCCTCTCGGATCCTTCCATGTCGCCAAAGTCCTCTTACCATCAACGAGATACCCATCTATGCCAAATTTGAGCTGATCTGGGATCGACAATTCTTGACGATGAATGTACTACTAATGCTGAATACTGAAGCATCTACAATGACCTTCGTCCATCAGCTATGCATACGTGTCGCTGCGATAGCCCTTCCAGATGTGGCTGGTTTGTTGAAGTTGAATCCCGAGCGCATTCAAACTGGTATGCTGGTCCGATACTTAATTACTTGTTTCCGACCCCTTACATGGTGGCTTTGGAGCCTGTGGAGACACTCGCATTGCCGGCTTGGGAAAGTGGATGTGTCATGAATGATTTTAATGTGTTTGGCAGAACTGTTCGTATTTAAACTAGGGTGGAAGATGGCTTGCTATGTTTCTATGAAACAACTGTTTATGTCTTGTCTTGACTTGGGCGACAATGGCTTGTTTGGGGTTTGGGGATTATAGGCTTGGTTGTTCCGATGCGACAGATGATATACTGTTTTGAGTGTACTCGATAAACAATAAGAATGGTGCCACCTCTTCAGATTTGAAATTTTATGACAACGTACTTGTATGAGATTCCTAGTGCCCAGTCACCAGGTGGATGCTTCGAAATAGCAGAGACTTGAGTACGCAGATCTTCAAAACGAGGATCCAAACTATTGACTAGTCAGGGTTTGAGAGCGACTAATCGCCTACCCATCATAAGGATTCTTATTTCTACAGTTCAGAGTCTAAACATCGCCGCCGAAAATCCATTTCCCCTGCTGCTTCCAGGCGACGAGTACCTGTTCTTGCTCCAAGGCTTCTTGTTTGCCGCTATATCAAAATTCAAGTATTATCAGACTTTTGGTATATGATACACGTAGTTTTATATGCTCCTATCTTACATCTCGCTCTCGAATCAGACTGATCACGACAACAGCCAACATCTAAGTCGTAGGTCTCCCAACGAGTGGATTCAAGACCTTCGCAACGGCTTCCGCAGTTGTGAACAAGATGCCTGAACGTTTCGTCAGCTGGAGCTACCTCACTCAGTTCAAAGCCAGAAAAAAATAAAACTCCAGTGGCATGGATTACAAAATCAGTACGATCAGTTGGTGGGAATCAAATTCGAAAATGGTTGCGCGCAACTTACCTCCGCTAAATACAGTACGGCTCAACCGCATCACTGTCCCTTTCCAGTACCCACGAATCCCAGCCTCATGCCAAACGCCAGTAATAGCCTGCATTGTCGTGGTTACTTTTGCACTCTGACTTCTGTTAAGGGGTTAGCCATTTCCAATCTCAACCTGCCCCCCTTCGCCCTGATGCTCTCTCGTTCTCCCTTTTTGTCAAAGTCATTCCTCGCTTTACCACTCACTGCTCACCTGACCCAATGACCCTCATATCGATGCCCTTTAAGAGATGAAAAGACAATTGTAGAGCATCTTACTAACCTCGTCTTAATAGTATCAAACGGCATACTTCCTAACGTCGTCACAACCCCAGCAAGTGCGCCATTCGCAAAATTAACGATCGTGCCCTGCTCAATCCCCCTCTTAATCTCCCAATCCTTAGCAATATTATAAGTGCCCATCCTCAGCCCCGTACCTGTCATGAAAACAACACATCAGCAGCTCCTCGAACCTCTCTCGTCTCAGAAATAGACAATCCCGAGACACTCAATTGACGAAATATTTGGCTAACATACTACTCGCCTGCTTCAACGTCGTCCCCACTAACCCCCTATACAACCCTCTGACACCATCCTCTCTCCAAATAACACCCACGGCATCCCTCGTTCCCTTATACCTCGCTCCCCCCCTCAGTCTCGCATCATCAATCAACGCAGTTTTGATCCGCTCGGTAGGCGTCACAGCGCAGACAGAGGCAATAATACCAGCCGTCATACCAGCCAACATATTCTGACTCGGGGTCAACACCGAACCCGGACTCGTGCGGAAATAATTCTTCACCGAGTCAAAAGATAAGAAGCGGACAGCGTCTTTACCGACACTTCCTATAACCATGACGGTACATCCTTTATACAGCGCTCTAATCCCACCCTCATTCTTGTAGATTTTTCCGATCAGTAGATAAGGATTCCTTGACACTTTGGTTTGGACTTTGGTGTTGGAGCGGGTTTTGGAGAGAGTTGAGGATGCTGATATCGATGTCTTGGCTGCTGGTTTTGTATTGGTCGGATTGGTGGAAGGAATTTGTCCCAACTGCGCCCTCGTCTTAGCAAATTCAAATGGATAGGTCAGAAAGCCTTCTACACCGCCTGCTATGCCGCCTGAGACGATGGACACTATTGGCGGTGTGTCTGAGGGCCCCATATTGAGGCTTAACTTCAATATGAGATAAAATATGTGAATGTACGGGAGGTTCAATCACTTTTCTGGAGAGATGCGTATCGGAGCTCCAGTGAAGCTTGATTTAACGGAATGACGTGAGTTTCCACTATTTACTAGATTGGCTTCGCGCCAAGGGCTTAGCCGAGGTCTCTTGTTTTGATGTGGAGTGAACGGATTCTCATTATGAACAACTATACTATTATTGTTCTTGTTAATTCAGTGTTGAGAATTACGTCTGATTTTTACATGTGTTACTCCGTTCTCATGTTGAGGATTTGGATTCCGAGACCTTGCTTCCGAGATCAGAATACCGGGGCAAAAAGTTGAACTCGGGCAAGCGGAGCTGCGGATGTTAAGCTTGTCATTTTCGAATGTATCAATATCATGTCTCATAAATTCAGACAGGGACAAGTGGAAAAACTCCTTTCTTCGTCAATACAATTTTGAAGAAACGTAAAGGCCATCACCGCGATTTGTCCTCCCAGCCACGTTCCCAATTGTGAGAAGTAGACCCCGCCCAATTACTCTTCTGGAAGCAACAGATTATCTTTGGGTTCCCATATCATAACAGACCCCCAACATTAACTGAACTCACTCACTAATATCCTTCTTGATTTCCTTAACTTCCGACTTCTTCAGCGCATGCCCAGCCTCCTCGATCTTCCCACCCAACTGCTCCTGAGCATTCCCAAGCAGATTTCCTGCCTGCTTGCTCGAGAAATTGGTTGCTGATTTAGTAGCCTCCGTTGCATTATTAGCCACCACACCCGCCCGCTCCGTCGTGTTTCCCACCGCTTCCACAACATTCTCATAGCCCTTCTTCAAAAGATCGCCTCCATTCTCACTAGCATTCTTGACATACTGACCCGCATCCTGAACAGCCTCACCAGCCTTGTTAGCTAGCTCTTTAGGACTGGGATATTTGTTGAGTGCTTTGAGTATCATGTAATAAGCCGATATAATTAACTTGTGGATCTGCTCTTTGATGATCATAGTCGTGCCATGAGACAAGAATCCTTTGAAAATCTCTCCCCACACACCTTCGTAGAGGGCTGAAGCGCCTTCGGTACGATAGATGCGCATGACGGTTGAAAAGACAGTGCTGTCTTTAGCCAGTCTCTTGGCATCTTGACCAGCTTTCTCGGCGTCTGATCGGTCGCGGCTTTTGCCGCTCTTCTCGACTTCTTCCATCACGTTCTTGGCATCGTCCTTGTTGACTGGTGGTTTGGATGATGTTTGAGCACGGGCTTTGGCGAGCGCGAATGGATATGTGATAGCGGAGGCGATGGCTTTGCTGAATGCTGCCATGAGGAAAGTGATTCTGGCCCCTGGATCGTCGCGTTGAGCACGGGGAAGGAGGGTGCGTTTGAAGGTCTCGTAGAGGAAGAAGGTGATGCTAGGGTTGAGCGTGAGGACGAGAGATGCAGAGTATCCAGACCAGAATCCCTGAAGACCTTTCTCAGAACGGATCTGGGACGCTATTTCGGAAACCGTTGGCGCGCGACTTTTAGATGAGGATCGCGCTGCGATCATTGATGCTGTCTGTTTTCGGGTGACAATATTGGAGATTGGCGTGGTCAACAACTTCGATAGAGCTCCAGCAAAAGCACCAACTCCTAGCTCATCAAGCGCTGGAAGTGTAGTGGCATTCAAGCCCTTCTTCTGCAGGCGATTTGACCTCAGGTAATTGTAGAAGAGGAAAAACAGAAAAGAGTCGGCAATCGATTTGCCAGTGTCTTGTAGAACACCTCCGTAGAATGCACTGATCCCCCCCTCTCTATTGTATATCTTCTCAAAGGCGTCAAGAACACCCTCGTACTCTCCTTCATCGGCAAACTTTGATTCTGTACGTAGAGAGCGCTGTACTTGAAGACGGGTGATGACGAGGTCGAGAGGATAAATGGCTAGATTGGCAATAGCTGTGCCTGTGGATCCTGCCAAAGCATGGCCGAGAGCTGGGAGAGCTGGGCCATCGAGTGCAGAGTGGTGAGTTTCCTGGGCCTTGTGATAAGAATCAAAGGCATCCTGTGGCTGTCAGCAGAGCTTTCTCGAACATGGAAGCCCGCGATGATGTTTACCAGTTGGTTGTTGTATTGTGAGAATGACATTTTTGCGTATGTGAAGTGTGATCGATACTTTGTTATGAAAGATCCACTTTGGAATTGAGCAGACAAGGTTGGTAAAGTATGTTATGTACAAGGTGAGGGGGTGATGTTGATTATTACTTGAACCGAACAGCTCGGCATGTCTACGTCATTACCCCGGATTTCATTCTGCTTGGCCTGTGCCTTCGAGCTCCCCGCTATGCACTCTGGCACTCCACCTCCTCGGAAGTTCAAGGCTATAGGTACCTTGTGGATCTTGGCATGTGGCTTTATAATGCTTCCGGTGAGGATTTCTAGAGATCGAAAGTCTAATTACATTTCTTGGCGACTGTAAGAGGTTCATTTGTTGTTACATAGAAACTCATTGAGAAATAGATGACAAGCCGAGTGCATCCATGGTCGGCCCCGAAGCAACGGAGCTAGTAGAATGCTCTAAGTACCAAGGCGAAGGCGATTGGAACGCTCCTCTTAAGACATGTGATAAGCCCCAGTCACATGTCCTGTATGGTGTTTGAGTCATCTCATTTGCTGGCTCGGAGTCTTTTCTCCGTTGATCGAGTACTCATAGGTGTCTGGTTTCACTGTCTTCCACGATCTCTGAATATCTCCCGGGGGGCCAGGGGGCCGTGGGAGCTTGATACACAGAACATTGAGGATCTATTGCTGCTGTGCTCGCAGTCAAAGGTAATTACACCAACCGTCATTAACTCCTGTTTCGCTCTCAATAGCCCAAGCAGAACTGATATTACCTCCCTCACTATCCATGCATCTTGATTTGTTGAGCATCATCTCGGCACGTCTTATCATCAGCCTCTCAGCTCTCATCTATCTTGTTGATTTCCGACTTGGCCTCCTCCCATGTCTCCTTGTTCTTCTTCGCCCATTCGATCTGACTCTTTGCATATGCAAGCTAGCATTGTTAGTGAATTCACAAGTTTGTAGCACTCGGGCAAACGTACCATGTAGCGTCTCAAGTCATCTTCCTTTTCCGCCTGGAATCGCTTCAAATCCTTCAACACGCCAGCACTTGCGTTTCGAACATCCTGCTCCGAAGCCTTTTGTGCCTGCTCTAATTGCTCAATAGATTCCCTCGTCTTCCCAATCTGATCTCTCCTCGTTCGCTCAGGGTCAACATCGACTACTCCATGCACGGCATGACTAATGCGACCAAAGATCTTGTTAGTGATGAAGTTTCCACTTGAGCTCTTACGATGAGCTGGGCTAGCCTGCTCTTCGGGTGCTCCCTGCGTGGCTGAAGGTGGGCTCGAACCCCCATCATGAGTTGGAGGGAAGTCGGAGTCGATCGATGCAGTATCTTCCTGGGCATTCTCACCCCGTCTTGTACTGAGAGGATCTCTGGCCGAAGAGTTGGACCGCCGAGGAGGATTACCTCCACTGCTGCTGTTTAAGTATTGCTCGATTCTCTTGGCTTCTGTCTCACTTCGTTCCAGTGACTCGAGTAATGTTCTCTTCTTCGCCAGCTCATCGTTGGTCATTTCTTGTTGCACACGCTTCAGGACCCGATACCTTAAAACAGCTCTGACAACACCAGCAAATTGTGCACTTTCTCTCATTGGCTCGGCAAAGCTTGCGCCTAATGATCCTGACAGCTCCTCAGTTGCAAGGTATGAAGAGTCGACAGCTTGTCCTACTCTCTCAATTGCGGCCGCAAGAGAAGGAGATGGTTCTGAAAGAGAAAAGCCATTGAATCTTGCGCCTAGCTCTGCTAGGTCTGACGACAGGGATTGCAAGTGCTGGAGCGTTCTTCTGTTGACTTTCTCGATAGGTCCAGTAAGCAGTAATTCAAGTTCCTTGGTCCCAGCTTCAAAATTGATAAAATATGGATCAAGAGCTTGCTCGGTCAGGTTTTGTGAGTCAGGAGGGAATCGGCCATGCACTTGAATGCCAGGTATGGTATGCGCAGCTGTTGATGGACTAGCAGCATATTCAGACGGCTGATTTGGCATGCCTTGAGCATTGGTAGAGGAAGAAGATGCTGCCTTCAGCTTCGCAGATGCAGCTGGAACAGGTAGAAATGCGTGAGCAGGTGAGGGGTTGGCGGGGTCGAGTGGTGGGGCTTTCATATTAGATCTGGGAATGGATGCAATTGGGTGAGAATGTAAGACTTCGTTCTGCTAGCAGTCAGATATTTTCTAGAGCTCTCAAGTAAAGGAGCATACCCAGCTTGAATTTGGATCAAGAAACCTCCACCAAACCCCATCGTTCCGAACCTCATCCATACGTCGACATCTGTTCAAGAATACAGCTAACATGCGCTTCCGTAAGTCGATTATCTGCTGATCTTGCTTCGCCTTTGTTGGATTCGCAGCATAGTCTGCCATTGTATGCTTTTCGGGTATCGGTGGCATAACCAGAGTTGGGTGTAGGCGCGAGAGCGCATCTCTGAGGGATGCGAATTCCGAATATCTTCTTCTGACCTCCAAGTCCTGACCAGCGTTAGCAAAGCTCTAGCTCAGGATCCAGCTTTCATACTCCAGTCCGAATGGTGTAGACAATATATTTCCCGCCACTCTCCAAGCTCTTTCCAGCATCTACAATCAGAATCGGGAGCTCAGGGTTCTCATAGAGAATCTGCTCAATGCGACTGTCATAACCACCCTTCTTGCGCTTCGGAGCTCCTACTGTTGATCCACCATACTCATCATCGCTTCCTGCATCGCTGGTATCGTACTGGTGAGGCCGAGCATCGGTATCTGTATCATGGGTATCACTAGTGGTAGAGGGGGTATGGGGACCTCCAAAGGCGGCTTCTACAAAAGCCCAATCCGGGTCAGCAACTGGCTCATCGTCTAAGCAAATCGATTCCATCATCTTTGCGACCCCAAAAAATTCAAAGCGAAGGAGAACTCACGAGAGCCTGGGGAGCTGAGGTTGGCTGCAGAAGAGGTGGAATCACGTCGCTCAAAGCTCGTCCCATGCGGATTGTTGTCTTCGTCGTTCCACATCATGCACGATGTCGCTCCTGCTGGAGCTTACCAACAAAGAAAGCAGTCACTGCGCTGAATTGCTGTTGTGATTGTTGTTTGGGTGGAGGTGGAGGCTTCGAGCATAAGATACCCTAAGTTGTTCGAGAGTGAAGGCATTCCCAGCCGCCTCGCCTCGCCTCGTCTGCCCTGCCCGCATCGTCATCAGCCATGGGCACGGACCATCTCTAACAACGTCAACTTATATTTTGAAATATCTTTGAGCATTCTCTTTATTTGCCCGAGTCTCGGGAGAGAGTCTGAATATCCAAGATGTTATGTATTCGAGCCTCAACAGTAAGGTTCACCGTTCTGAGCGACCCGACCTACTGATACAGTAAAACTAAGTAGGCAGCTAGGTTACCACGGCCTTTTTGCAAGTTTGCCAAGGGCTCCTCCCGTTCCCTTCTACCAAGTGAGAACAGCTTCCCTTCGGTGTTCTGCCTGGCTTACAAAGTCCTCATAAAGTCCTTAGAGAGTGCTTATGCTTCCTTGATGTAGCACAAGTAGTACTACTAATGTTATAGCAAAAGCAAAGGTTTCCTTTGACACAGCTATGCTACCTATTTGTCCTTTGAGTCAATGTCTTCAAACTGTCGTTTGATATGAGCAAACGCTGTCCTGACAACGGGACCTAGGTATGTTATGCAACCAGAGCTGCGGCCCTGACAGTCAAGCACACTAGCACCTAAAGTATACTCTTCTCTATATAACACTACCTAGGTTGTACTACCTACCTAGCTAGTTAAGTGGTCTAAGCCTGGTACTAGCCTCTTTGTTCACAAGTATGCTTATGTTTTTGCGCTGTGTAATCTAATAAGTTTTTTTTTTGGAGTTGCTATAATTAGTAGTATTGATGTCTTAATAATCTTATCAGGGGTCGTTTCTGCCTTAGCTCAACACGTGTGGCCTTGTACACAGTTAACACTATTATGCAAATAACAAATCCGAATTTCACGCTAGCGAACCGCATTCGACGCAAGGCTGTATACATTACATCTTCACCTAGGAACAGTTCATTTCGAGCATAGATAAATCCGAAGTTTGAAGCTTTAATACGACCAAGCGAAGCTTGCCCAACACAAATCAAGTCTTGCAAGTATGGCACTGACACGTTGACTCGCTTACTCAGAATACCTCGCCGGCTCGTTGCGCATGTGAAATCTTGGGTGGATTACTAATGTCTTCACGGACGATGATCTCAATGACGCCACACTGGAGAAGTACTTTAACGCGACGATCAGTATCCTGTTCCATCGCAAGTGTGAAACCAAGACTCAACAGTTCGAGTACTCCGTTACCTGCATGGACAGGTTCCGGTGCGCCACTGGAGTAGTTCACCCTCTTTCCGGAAATTCCAGTTGAGCTGAGACAGATGATCTATAAGCTCCCGTCCATAATCCAATCAAAAATTTACCTTGAACGCTGTATTTCCGAATCACTGAAATGGGGTGCTGATATCTTCACTCAGGGTTATACGCACTTCCATCCGAGCTTTTAATCACCTTTTGCACTTGAGAGAAGTCTATAGCAGCGGTAATTCAAGATTTGGGCGCCTGGAAACATAGCAAGGCTTCGGAAGTTTGGGATGAGACGGCCTAAACATGACTGGACCATCGAAAAGAAAGAACATTGAGCGAGGAAATTCGAGGCCATCGAGACTTCAGATCCTGGAGATAGCAGTAACTGGCGGTCTAATGTTGCCTGTTTCAACGATTATCTGAATTCCGCCAACAATGGCGACATCCACCCCTTGAGATGCTGTTGCAGTGTCTCCTCCAGACCCGACCCTGTCAGGAAACATGGCACAGCCACGTCAACAAGGTGGAAGTTTGTCCGTCGCAGGTCAAAACACGAAAAGACTCACCGCCAACTTCTACAGATAGTCAATTGCTGAAGACCCGCTGGACGAACCTCCAACCACACACGGATAGAAGCCTAGACCTGCCACCGCTGTCAGGAGTACTCAGCAAAGCACAGTCTAAGCCAAGTACTACCCCACTTTATCTCAAGTATGCTCAGACTCACGTGCAGTCGCGCTCAAGCAATCCAAACTATGCCCATATAAGGAACGAGATGGACAGTCAATCTGCATCGACTGTCGCTGCGAGGAAGTTCGGGTACTTCATAAGAAGAAATTCTGAGTACTATGCGGCCTGCAAACTACAAGCAAAAGCAAGACCATGATCTTGGTGAGAGAAGTGGTGAGGCATTGGGAAACTTTGGTGGTTATCGAAATGACCTCGCACTGCGATTCATGAGACTCGCATTCGCTTGGTTTTATTACACTGGCGATTCCATGCATTCGTTGATCGCACGTTTCCGAAACTTGAACGAGGTCTTTTTTTTGTTTTTTTGAAAATTGCTGGTTCCACAAACGCGTTCCTCCACGACTTGAGTAAGAGTTCGAAGGAGATTTGAAGACGCTCTGGGAGACAGATGGTAGGGAACGTGGCGTAGGTTGTGCACCGAACAAGATCCCGAGTTCAAGTATAAACGAGAAGAACCTGGATCCTGGTCTATTTTTCGGTGACGGCCGTGAAGAGTCATGACAGACATGCATTAGAATGGCTCAGCGCTTCTTCTAGAAGAACTCGAGACTTGCTTAGGAGCATGAAGATACTTGCAATCGAAGACGACAAAATTATAATGACAACCGAGTGGATTGAACCTAATGTCAAAGAAACTATTCTACAAATCCACTTATATATCTTCCAAAAACCATACAGGCTCTCCAGAACTCCTGCTTTACTCTTGCTCTAAGTTCACGACAATGCGAAAGCAATTTAGGTAGAGAACTGCCTTCTTCGCATAGGTGAAAGTCCGCTGATTTCCAGTAATTCAAGCTTGAACGAGGTCTTGCTCTTCGATTCGCCGGTTCTACTCAGTAAACAGTGCTCATTCGGGAGGTGTGCTTTTAATTTCTCTAATCTAAACTTACACCTTACTATACAATAGTTCTGACCCACTCAATACCCCTCGCCGCTCGCGCAACTGAAGTAATCAAGCAACGCTCCGTCACTCCCTCACGGTTCCATAACTTCAAGCATCATCTCCCCTCATCGAACAGTAGAAGGTGGCGTAGGCGGCATGAACCCACCAGCTGTATAGCTAAATGTCCTGTTCTCTTCCCATTTCTCCCATCCCTTACCTAACGGAAACGTCTTCGCACCTCTCAACATCTGCGGATCTGGCTCAGAGATTTCAGACGGAAGCACAACCTCCTCTACACTTACACTTCCATTCTCCTTCTCGTCTTCGTCGGGGTACACCACAAAACCATCATCAGCAGCACCATCATATCCTCCAGGTCTTCTTTCTCTTCTTGATCTATGTCTGTGTGGAGGTGGCGAGGGCGCGAGTTCGGAGTCGTTGTCGACGCTTCTATCTTCTGATCTTTTTCGTTCATGGCTGATTGGACGTGTGGACTCCCTTCGATGGCTAATCTGATGGTCTCGGATTTCATCCCTGCGGCGTGGAGGTGATAGTGAGTCACGGCGATGGTGGTGAGATGAGCGATGTGGTGCGCGATCGACTGATTTGGAGCGCTTTGACGAGGAATTGTAGATGTGGCGGGGGAAATCTTCAGGGATTTTGTGGTGATGCTTATCGAACATATCTTCTGCCATTCTGGAAGAAAATAGACGTCAGTCGTTGGAACTGCAAAAGACGAAAGATAGCGAGAGGCAGATCGGAGAGAATACAGAGGATACACGACCGGAAAAATTAACTCACTTCTTCAACTTGCCCTTACCCTTTCGCTTCTCTTCTGGTATGTATTGATCCCAACCGCCTTTTGGCTCAGCGTATGTGGTCATCAATCCCAGTACCAGAGGTATGAGAGGCACGAGTTTCTTGAGGCCAGCTTTTAGTCCACCACTCTCCTCACTCTCGGAGTTTCGTCGCTTCCGCTGTTTGTCATTCGAGCGATCCTGGCGATCATATGAAATGCTGCAGATTGTCAGTCGTCTTCCTGTCTATACGACGTATCTCTGCGAGAATTCGAGATCTTACCTCCGTGGCCTTGTTTCCTCTCGTCTTGACTCTCGTCTTCTTGGACTGCGATCTCTTCGAACCTGGAAACCCTCTTCGTCTCTGCGATCATAGCTGTGTCTGGGTCTTTCGCGATCGACATCTTCTTCGGCTCTGTCTCTTCCAACTTCGAGATTCTCCTCGCCTCTGAACGTATGACTATTTCTAGGGCGTCTGTCCTCCCGATCTTCTTCGTCCCCATATCTCCTCCTCTCACCATATGTTTGACCGTCGTAATTTCTTCTTCCCACATGAGTATGGCTTTGGCTTCTTTTCCGACCATACTCCGGTCTCTGAGCCTTTTGCCGATCCCGACGTCTCTCAGCTCGCTCTCTCATCTGCTCCTCAATATCTCGTCGACTTCTCCTTGATCCATCATATGCTCCTATCGACTCTCCTCTTGTAACTCTCATGTTTCCTTCTGCCATACTTCCCCTCCTACTTCTCTTCATCGTACCGGCTATACCAACACCTGCCGCTAAACCTCCAGCTGGCGCCACGTATTGCCTACCACTCACTCCCTTTTCCCTAATCATGTCGCTAGTCCCGTCCATCTCTCCTTCAGCAGGACCAACCGGCATACTCATAGGCCTGACGAACTCTCTGGGACTAGGCTGTCTCACAACCCTATAAGCCTGTACCTCATCCCCGCCCGATCTGACACCTGGACTGCCAGCCACAATTCGGATCCCATCATCCTCAACTTTCAAAATTCGAGGCTCTGGCGTCAGACTCCCTTCCCTTCCCTTACTCCTGCGTCGTGTTTGCGACATACTAGTTTTAACGGAGATCTTTAAAGGTGACCTGAAGCTGTCTACACCTTTCTCTTCGTCACCTGGTCGTCCTGCTCTGATGCGTATCCTCTTGATTCGAGGTGAGCGGATGAACAGCCACCAGATCAAGAAAGCGAGAAGCTGTATAAGAACAGATTAGCTTCGTTGAAAGAAGAGAGATAGCGGTGTCTCAAGAATAGTCTCGAGACAATAACAGGCTGGATCATCAACGCCCTGAGAAATTCTTGAAAGTTTGATAAGGAAAACTAGCAATATCGCAAGAAATCTCTTGAACATTGATAAGAAGATGCATAGATTCCGAGGATACTTACCAAGAATCCTACCCCGGCACTGACGCAGATACCGATGTGTAGCTTTCGAGACCAGCAGTTCCAAGAGTAGCAACTCCCAGCTTGTGATATCGTTGTAATGTCGCTGTTTGTTGGCGTGACTTCTGCAGGTGACTGAATCAATGTCCTTGTAGCGATAGGTGAATTTGAAGGGTTTACAGCGATACCAACGACGTTTGTGAAGACGAGAATCGGGAGAGGTGAAGGCGTATGTGTACTACTTAGATCCGTCACAGCCGCAAACGTTGTGTATTGTGTTTCTGACTTAGGGGGTGGATATAGGATCGTGAAGGATGCTTGATCAGAGGAGAGTGAGATAGTAGTAGTGAGGAAGGTGGTTATTGTTGCGCCATAGGAGGTTACCCAGGCAGAAGGAGCTGCCATGCCATGTGTTTATCTGTGATCGAAGAGTGGTGCGATGATGAATGTGAGTGCCTCATTGGGTTATTCAGCGGAGAGACGTCATTTGCTGCCTGTGTTTGACTTTTGTGCAAAATTGTGAAAGGTGATGCAAGATTCCGACGAGATCAATGGTGTTGTACGGACAACGGTGAGATCGTGAGGCGAGCTCGCGACTAGATGGTTACATCACCGAAGAGCCAAAGTGCTGATTTCATTTCTTGATATTTGCAAATATTGAGAAGCAAAGTCCGGGCAGCTTTTTGTTATTTTAGTTTTGAATCTGAATAAAGCCATGTATATTGTTTATGTCTTTAGGGTTCAGTCGAGCGATTACTTCGCTCGTGACGAAATGGCCGAACTCCTCTCGTCACAGTGTGGGTTCGGTTTGACAAGTCCTTCAACGCTGAGATCAAAGCCATTAAGCGTAGACAGGGTCTAGCCATTATTGTGTCACAACCGCGTATGATATCAAGAGATCGTAGCAAGCTTTCCGCGTGGAATGATTGAAGGTGTGTTGACGGCGTGATGACAGCGAGGATGGAAGCCGGGAGGGAACTTGCAGGTGTCACAGGCAGATCCGGCTCGCAGGTTGTTTTACACGGTAACAAGGTCGAACGCAGAGCGGTCAGCAAAAGTTCACGACATCGAAAATGTTTGAAGTTGAAAGAAAGTGACTTTGATTTTGGAGACATTATCTTCAGAAGGATCGTGCGTAGCTGGAGGAGGACGAGATCTCCTGAGCAGATACTGCGTCTGCTGACGTCTGTACAGCATTGAACCTTCCAAATGTGATAACCCTTGATTCTATGATAATCCTCCAACGACGAACTCAGGTGTGTAACAAAGCTGCAATACAAATAGAAACATGAACAGAAATGCGCATCGATGCCAGCCATTTTCCGATATGACCCTAATCAGACCGTAGACTCGGTGCTCGCGACACTGTGAACGGTCTTGTGGGGAACAGCAGCAGACTTAGAAGCAGACCTATGACGATCGCAGCAGTCCTTATAATCCGTGATATCGGAAACAGCAGACGATGGAGCATGGTGGACATTGCAATTCGGGCACATGGCAGCAGCTTCTTTCAACGCTTGTTCCTCCTCAGCTTTACGATCGACTTCTTCTTTAGCAGCGAGTTTGGCTGCGCGCTTTTCAGCTCGTTCAGCGGCGGCGGCGGCTTCGGCCTCGTAGGCATCTTGATTGTAGGCCCTAGAGAGGGAATGTTAGACGATGTTCGATAGTCCGCTGTGAGGAGCGCGACGGATCCGGAGGGAAAGACAGCTGTTGGGGCCGCACATGTACTCAGCCTAGGTGGAAACGTAAGCTTTAGTAGCCAGAGTGTGAGAGGAGATATGAGGGCGCATACCACTTTCAAAACCATGACCTTCCCGAAGAAGACCCAAGAGACGATGAAGACGAAAAGCACCAGTAGGACGATCAGAATGGTCGCGTAGGACTCCATTGTTGCAGAATTGTAGTAATGTTGGCAGTTGTAAATGTGACTTGAGGAGAAGGTGTTTGGCTCCACGTCCTTGTTGAGGTGTAATTTGCGACGTCGAACAGCTGCCTGGTTGTTTTGTTAACATGCACGCAAATTTGCTTGGCGGTGAGCAGTCGAGATCTCGCGTGGAAAAAATGGAATCTTGCTGAAAGATGCCTGATATTAGCCTTACGACGGACGACATTGTTAATGTCGCCGTGAAAGGCTGTGACATACAGAGAGTACTTATCCCAAAACCAGAAACAGAATCAATCGCGATTTAGAGGGAATCTGAGGCTATCGAGTTCAACCTGTCCGATGGGAGGAATTGAGTCCGCATAGATCTTGAAACGAGCATGGACTTCCTGACGTCCCGACTCTCTCGTCAACAGAGTCTGGATCAACACGGGATGTAGTCGGTTAGTCAAAGCCTTGTCAATGAATCCACGAAGCCCATCATTGATCGTCTGACAATCATTATATAGCCTAATGCCCGCTGGACCCCATTTTGGAGGATTTTCCTCGATGTCAGACAAAAGGTTCACCTCCAAGTAGCTCAGAGTTGTGTTGATGACGATGATGGATCGCATCAATACGCTGAAAACATCTGGTTTGGTGGTCCATCCCAGAGCGTTGTCGGGAGAGGACGAAGCTTTCTTTAGAACGATTACCGCCTCGTGGACCCAGCGGACAAGGTCTGCAGTTACGGGGTTTAGGAGTTTCTGAGGAGATAAGGAATCGAAGTGCGATGTGGGAAGCTTGCTGAAAATGCGTACCCAGACCTTCGTCTCTTCAATGTCGTCTAGCCAGAGATTCTGCTTTTCTTGCGCAAAAAGTTGATCATCGTTGACGCAAGCTTCGATGTACTGCATTTGAACAGACTTTAATTTGAGTGGATTCGGGAACCTACTACCCAGGCTCAGTGTAGGTGTATTTGTCATCTTGGACACCACGAACTGGGCAAACTTCGGTGAGTCTTTATACACATCCAAGAGGTAGTTTGCAAAGGCTGCCGTGGCGGCTTGTGGAACTATTGGTCTTTTCAGTATCACAGAAATTGCATTTGATGCCAGGTTTCGAATGTCCGAATCGTCATCATTGAGAATAGAATAAAGACCGTAAAGAGATGGCAGTAGAAAATCAGACGTTGGCATCTTCAGAAGAGCCTTAACAAGTCGAGTGTAAAATAGAGATAGAGCTTGAGCTGCTGCGAAACGAGTATCAAAGTCCTTATTGTTCATTAGTGCTGTATTTATGAGGAATAATGGGAGCTTACGACGTTCTCTTCCCCGTTCACAATACACTCGAAAGACCAAGAGAAAAAGACCGTTGCGTCCGAGATAACATGTTCCAATGGCATCGATGAGGCTGCCATTCGTTGAAGAGTCTCGAAGAGACTGATCCACCCAAATAGACCTAGTCGAGCAATCGTGAGTGCCGGACCGGCTGTACTAATTCGTTTGGACACCAAACGCAGAACTGTCCTCACAAGCGCCAGATGATCTTCTTCAGCGTAGCAAAGCAAGTTGAATTGTCGATCAAGAAGATAGCATAGTCCTTTTATGGCAGCGACCTGTACTCGAGGGGCAGTGCAGGCCATTGCTGCTACGTAAACTTGACAGAGACGAGTTAGATTGACAACTTCGCCACTAGTTCCAAAGTCTTTCGACAATGCCTCGAGGAACCCGACTGCTGCATCGGCAGATAATATTGTTGCGTCGGTCAGAGCAGGAAGCAGAGCATCGAAGTCATTTCGAATTGCCAGGGAATAGACTTTATTCTGGGAAATTGATTTGCAGATAGATGGCAGCGTACTGATTTCCGTATATTTGTTGATGCGTTGAACACAATCCTGTAGATCCATGGACAGCAGGGCAGACAGTTCTTTATTGGACGCTAAATCACGTCGACCTTCCTTATCCCTGTACTGGGTGGTTTTGCAAAGACTGCCGACGATAAGATCTCGTATTTCAGCGTATTTCGTGAGAATCTCGACATCCTTGTACTGGTTTGAGTCTTTGTACCACTTGCTACGCAATGTAGGTATGATGGACAGAAAGTCCTCTGTGGAAATGTCAGCTTGGATAGAGGTGTGGAGAAGTGGGCTATCTCCGAGGTTTACTACACGGGAAAACCTACCAATGTGGTCGGCGTTTGACAGATATAGTCTCTGCTTTAGTACCGCCTTTACGACCATCAGTTGACCATGGCGATGATTGGTGTGTTGTGCCTTTGAGACCAACAAGTCGCGAACATAACGACTCCAGTATCGGTCGGCCCTCAGAGAACACAAGCAGTCGGCGGCAATGCGACGGACATGCCAATGGTTGTTCTTTAATTGCCGAGTGACGAGTACTTCGATATCAAGCCGATGTTGAGGAGGAGGACCTGCCCTCCGAAGCACATCCATTGCTGGAAAAAGGGCATCATCAGTACCCATCTGCAAAAGGTTCATGATGAGATTGACTAGAGCTGGGTATCGCTCGTAATCAATCTGAATCGACTTCCCATCCCAGCCCTTCTCCACAATATCCTTCCCTGTACTGGTGCCAAAGATGTTGTCGAAGAGACCTCGGATGAGGAGCAAGCCGCAGTTCTTGATCGAGAAACTGAAATTGATGTCAGTGGGTAGTTCAATTAATGATAGTCTGGGCATCTTACACTTCGCTCTGGAAGCTTTCGCCCGCAAGTTCGAAGAGATCCGGGATATACGGCTCGATCTGTGAACTGATTCCGCCGGTTCTCGTGATCTCCTTCAAGGTGTTGAGGGCATGTACCTGCGGATATTGAGTCTCGTCCTTGACAGTGCGGCCGACAGGAGATTTTGCAATTGCAAATAGATCTTCGAGGATACTCTCGAGGGAGGCATTCTTAGCATGAGAAGAAAGGATACCAGTGACGAGAGCGGGGATGCCGGCAGAGCGGCGAGTTGTCGATTCTTGCGTGTTGATACACTGGATTGCGACCTAGAGATATTGGTACTTGCAGGAAAGGATGTTTCAAAGCATCAAAAACTTACTTCAAGCCATTTGGTCAGCAGCTCCCTGGTTGCTGCAGGCATATTTGGGTGGACGCAAGCCTGGCAACAAGCTGCAAATGTCGACGTGACAGTGGAAAAAGCACCTCGATGTCGTAGTGTAGACAATTGCTCGAAAGATAGCTCAGCAATCTGCATAAATGTTGTTGTGGGCAAGATGGGAGAAGATTCAGGTGTAGGAAGCTTGAGCTTAATCTTGTTGACAAGCGACTTCATGAGGTTGCTACCAGCCGAGCACTTGGGTCAGCAATAAGGTTGCTCAAGGACGCAGAAAATTGACAGGAAAAAAGTGGAGCTGGAGACTATAGACCTACCTCGACTCATGTATGGCTCGAAAGCTATAGCTCAGTACGTCTTTGGTGCCTACATCATCGTCTTCTTCGAGGTACTCGGGCATGTGCCCCTCTGGCGAGTCATTACAAAGGATATCCTTTACAGCTTTCCAAATACGAAGACAACATCTTGACATTCGAAGTTGAAGGTCATTCAACCGTTCACTACCCTTGCGTTCAATGGTAGCGTTGTCTTCGAAGTCTTCAGTGCGGGTGACTGCGTCCCAAACGAGGCTAAAAGAACTGATCAGTGTTTTCCGTCGCTTGTTTTTCTCGGGAAGAGAGCAATAACTTACGTCAGTGCAGCAAAATTCCCATGAATAGGAGCTTCAAGTACAGCTTGTCCTAAGCTTTTCTCCGCAATTCCTACCTTGATTTCCAGATTCTCTACAAGCTGGACGATGACGTCTACCCGACGCTGAGGTAAGAATTGTAGGTTATATAAAATCTCATATGACCTTGCTACGCCATCAGCATGGTCAGCTCGGCCGGTCTGTTTCGAGATTTCTTCAGCACGACTGACGAAGTCCATCAAAAGTCCAAGTGATGGCTCCGACTCCTCCGACAGCTCGCACTTTACAGTTTGGGCAGAGTTTGTATCCTTCGAAAGGAGATCATCGCTCTTGATCTCAGCTCGAGAGTTCTGTTCGAGGACGAAGCTGCTTTGTGGAGCGAGCTTCAAAATACTTGTTGCTCCATTTCTGACATCTTCAAACGGGTCCAGAAGAAGGTCCATGAGAAGTCTCATAGGCCCACTGGTGAAGAAGTCAATGGCGTAAGGCCAGACAGTATTATTGCCGGAAGTCTTCATAGGCTGGGAATTTGACCCCTGCTTGAGAATGCCACTTTTGAGAAACATGAAGATTGCCTTTAGTGAGGTTATGTGGCGTTGATAGGATGCAGTTGGTATCAATTCCAGCAAGAGAAACTCAAGATACCATTTAATGAACTCATTGTGGTTCTGATACAGTTCTTTGACGGCCGCTAAACGCTGCTGTCCATCCTCATATTTGGAAGTTGGTACTTCTTGGGCTACTCCGGATTGGAAGGAGAGCGAGGCTACTTCTTTGGCGAGAAGCGAGGTCGCGCCCCTCAGCCTCTCAACCATTTGCTTGGTACTGCTCAATATCTCGTTTCTAAATTTGGCATCAGTATCTGAGTACAGAACGTACATGTTCTGTCGCAAAATCTTTAGAGATATAGAACTGAAAGGTCGGACCGTAGATGAAGAAGAGATCAAGACTGAAAAAGCCAAAGATCGAACAGTTTCGGAACTGTGGGTCAGAAGGACACCAATTGATTCTTCTTGAAGAATGACAGCACCAGAAGATTTCCTGCTGACTTTCACAAATTCAACCGTATCTGGGTGCTCGTTAGCACCGACTGGTCGTGAAGAATCTGCTTTCTTACCAGGTTCTTCTACTAATCCAGCCTTCTTTCCGGTCTCCATCGCGGAGAGCTGCAGGAGAGATTGAGCATCCATTTCCCGGCCATCCATATCTCCTGTCGACTTCTGTTTACTCAATTCACCCAGGAAAGATAAAGATCCGACTCTGTCAAGCTTGAACAATGGTGGAAAAAGGTAGTTCTTGACATTCTCAAGAGCTTCGGGATTCTTGCCAAGACCTTGTCGAATCCATCGTTGCCATGAAGCAGTATCGCTAGCTGAATTATCTTGCTTTTCAGACATGGTTCTCAGATCTCGAAAGACTGTGACAAGGAATTTGCCGGCAGCTGGCGAAATGTCTGCATAGGTCATCCAGTCAAACATTTCCAAGAAAAAAGTATCCCAAGACTTTCCTTCCGAAGATAGCTCGATATTTGTATAGTTCTCCTGATTCAAGTCCTTGGCGTACAAGGCTTCCTCGGCAGTGTTGTCTACTATTGGCCTCATTATGTAGGCGGCAATGAGATCCTGCGCGGTAATGGTACCCTTACCCATGAGACTCTCCAAGGATTTAAAAGCTGGCTTGACCAAGGGTTGAGCAGCCTGGTGTGTGACTATAGCGACATCTCTCTCGACAATGGCCTGCTTGATTGCGCTTGTTGTTTCGGTAGATGGATTCCTCGCGATCATAGTCGAGATCAGCTCTATCAGCTGTCTCATAGACCTAGCCTGATTTTTTTCATTCCATTCGACATAGAAGTGGAACAGATCTAGACAAGGCTTCTGGGCAAATATGACGTCCCTGATAAGAGAGGATTTCGATCTCATACACTGCTCAACGTAGTAGCAGAGTTTGATACCCGCGTTTCCTGAGATATGGCGAGGTTGCGCAGCCTGGGCTAGGTAGTCGTCGAATATTTCTTGTGCCAGACTATGCGTTATATTATTATGTATCCGATAGTGATGTTTGACTTTCACTTACGTCGTCTGAGCGGTAGATTGCTGGCTCTCAAGCCATTCCAACATAAGTCGATCATCGCTTGGCGGCGCCATCTTCAAAGATGGATCGATATTGTCTTCGGGGCCTTGCACAGACATTTTTGTAATTGGCGCTCTAAGCAGTAGTCAAGTGCTTCCTAAAAGATCCTTATATCTATCTTGCTGCATCCATACGAGCCGATGATCGTCTGGTCTTCACAGCTTTAGCGGGTCTGAAAATTTGCAATTGTGTCGACTGAATGAAGGACTCTCAAATAACAGCTCCGGAATAGGTAGCAGCAACTCTAGAACTGCTTAAATTCTCCCTTAACCAGGCACTCTCCTATATCTTCTTTCTAGCAACGCAGAGTGGCAGGATCAAGATCTGTAAGGAGATCCTTGGTCAGGTGACAAGTAGATCGAAGAGCTTTCGCTTAATGAATTTGCTCTGCACAATCCTGGCGTGCCTAATTCCCAAGCAAGAACCTTTTTGCGTAATAAATCGTCTCAGAAGAGGAGAGAGCCTCAGTAGCTTGTTCTTCAAAAAATTATTCTCTATCTTTCTCAGGCGAAATTGGCTTGGCTGATGATTTGGTAGTGCCGTTCGAGTCTGGGCTTGAACAAGGGCTCGAAGGTGAGGCTGACCCGGCGAAACTTTGCCCCCGGTCTCCGGTCTAAATATTTTCGAAGTACGAGTAGACCAGCATCATCACTCCATCCAATTCGAGACTTTACATCCACCTCACCACATTCTCTTGTACGACCGACAGTCCGTCAATATGTCAATCTGGGACAAGATCACAGGGCGCAAGTCGCCGCCAGCAACAACCCACGACTCCCCTGCACCCACACCCTCCAATGACTTCACACCCGCCCCTTTCAACCCCCAAGAGGCACAAGATGTCTCTTCTTTCCTCAATGGACCTTCGTTTGCAGATCCTTCACAATTACACCCTCTTGCAGGACTGAACCAACAGACTCTAGATTACCTGTCCCTCGAAGACTCTGCTTTATCTGATCTGCCAGGATCGCAGTCTGCCCTGCCGTCTCGAGGCTGGTCGGACGACTTATGTTATGGAACTGGAGTCACTTATCTCTCGGCATTGACATTGGGAGGAGCTTGGGGATTGCAGGAAGGACTAAGGAGATCCAATGGACAGCCGCCAAAGTTGAGATTGAATTCCGTGCTGAATGCAGTTACAAGGCGGGGACCATTCTTGGGCAACTCCGCTGGTGTCATCGCGATGGTTTACAACGGCTTCAACTCTTTCATCGGACATATGCGAGGGAAGCACGATTCGGCGAACAGTATAGTGGCAGGAGCATTGAGTGGAATGATTTTCAAGAGCACAAGAGGTGTTCGACCAATGATGATATCCGGGGGGATTGTCGCATCTGTTGCAGGCGCGTGGGCTGTAAGTCATACTCACCACAAAAAGCTTCTCTTTTCTAACAGATATCTAGGTCACAAGAAAGGCTTTATTTTGATTTCTTCCGCTTTTTCTGTACCTACAAAAGCCAATAATCCACTACCGACATCTTCGAATGATCACAACGAATACCACTGCTTTCGAGCACCTTCCCTGTACCAGCACCTTTGTTCGCCTATTTGGTTATGTTAGATTTATAATTGGGCGAAATGCATTAGCGATGGATGATCTCTCCTCTGGCCTGGGGCACCTTGTACATTTAGATGGATGGGAGTGGCATGTGTATCAGCGTCTGTAAGGCGTGGGGGCGTCTTTGGGATCACAAGCTGCGTAATGGAATATCAAGAATATCAAACTTCGTCTCCTGAAGAGCGAATCAGTTGAGATGGCTCAATTTTCCTTGCTCCGTGGTTTTGGTGTTGTGGTGTACTGGCCGACAAGAAACCTCGAGAAAATCAGGTCTAGTCGTGATTCGCAGGAGGTTCACTTCATTTCACCTTTCCTTGAATTGTACCCCAGCCACTAATCTTGAATTTTTTGTTGCTCCAGGCTCGTGATAGCTCTTTCCTTCAGTCCCGCGTCTTTGGGCTCATCTTTTTCTTCCTTCTCGCCCTGATTTCACAGGAGCAGGCTCGCTCTGTCTAGTCCATCATCTCAAAGCCACATCCCGACATGGAGGAAGCAGAGGATATGGACCTCGATGTCTTGGGCTACGAACCGTGGGAGATCAAAGAGCTTCTCATCGAGTCCGCAATGCGCAGTCATACCGATCTCGCGTTGACCACCCACCTGAAGGATGATGACCTGCTGCGCGCGGTGTCTCTTATCCCCGAACACCTCGAGACTGTTGAATCCGGGGCGCCCTCTTACACTGGGATCGATCTATATACAGCCCTCCGAGTTCAAGAATACGAAATCGCGCGAGAAGGATACTTGTACAGTATTGGAGTCAAATTGCTAGAGAATCCCGAAGTCCAGAACCAAATCAGCGCCATGCTCGATGTGGAATTGAAGCAGCGAGTCCCAAAGAAAGTATTGGACAGGCCTCGAAGCTTGATACAAAAGGCAGGCACCAGAACCCCAACTGATCATACGATTCCAGCATGCTAACACTCACAAGTTCATCCTCGTCGCAGCAGCACGTGTCAAAGCTGCCATGCTTGCGCAAGACTTGTGTGATACAATCGACGTACCACGAAACATGTTCGATTTCGTTGTGCACCTTACGACTCTTCGCGGAGGATATGCCGGGACCACACAAACGCAGCGTCTGTACTTCAGATTTCCGGACAACCTGTATGAAACCAACTCATACCATTCATTCCTCGCGCAGCTTCAAGATGCTACCCAGCTCTCTACCATTCCACCTCTCGGACCTGGCGAGCCATACCGCACCATCTCCCAGTCAAGGGACAAATCTGCCGACTATCATGATGGCAATGAGAATACCGGAACACCTTCCAACGCTCTTGAGATCATGCTCCCATCTCCTCGTGATTCATTCGCAGAATCCTCTACTTCTTTACCGCCGAAAAGTAATCTCAGAGGTTATACGATCGACGATGGGCCTTGGATCTACACGTCAAAACTAAACTGGAAGGTATTGATGGGAAAGACTGGCGCGGAGAAGGAGAAAATGATTACGGACAAATCCTCGTACGATAACATGATCCAAGTGCTGAAAGCTCAAACGACCGTTATCATTGACAAGGAAGGCAAGAAAGGGGTCGTCAGGCCTACTGCAGGCAAAGTTTTTGTGGAGATGATGCATGTGAGCAAACCCTAGCAAACGTCAGAGCAAGAAATACTGACATTCGCAGTCAATGGACCGCGCAGCATTCAAGAGATACATTGAAGAACAAGAAGCTGAAGCAGAAGAAGAGAAACGCTTCCGGCTCTCCCTCCGCTCTGAAGGTTTTGCTGACGACGATCTCGGCGAGCCCTACCACGCCTATATGAAACGTTCAATCGCATCCGAGAAAGAGAAAGCTTCGAGGGAACATCACACTGAGAAGCTGAAGGAGGACGCGAAGGGAAGCATCAAAATGATGACGGAAGGAATGAGGAAGGAGTTCTTCGGGAGATACTCTCCTGCTTTTGCGCAGGCTCCTTTCGAGGCCGAGGTTGCGAAGAGGAAGGAGATGATGCTTGAGCGATTGGCACAGAGCCTTAAACAGGTTCCAAAAGATACTTCAGGGTTCTGAGCGGGGGTGTATGTGAGGTGAAAGCGTGTTGGAGATTGAATGGTACGGTTAGCCAGTTGTTGGGTGAGAATTTGAGTTTTCTCATAATGGAATTGTGACATTCGGAGAGGAATAAGACGCTCAGGGGTTTGTATTTATATGGTTTGTGTTCATGTGGGAGCACAGCTTCTGTTATAGGCGATAGTCCTTTGTCGAATGGCTCTCGCAAAAGTAAACAGTTGTATTCTGGTCTCTACCTAAACCTGTACGACCGAACTTGTTCCCTGTATGTCATTACGGTTAAAACCCATCATTTACGCGTGGTACAAGAGTTGTGCCCGCAATCACAGGCAGCAAACTGTGTTAGTCGGGTACGTGCCTGGCCTCGTACTACGGCAACATATATTTAATCTCTTGACAAGCAGTACCTACTGTAAGTCAAAATCAAATGAGCTACTACAGTTCTTCAGACTTCTTGTTGTATTATGTTCTGGCATTCGGATGATTCTGGATGTAATCAATATCTAAACCGAGTACGATCATCTTCCCAGGCCTACTTTACATCAGGAAGTGTCGAAAACCTTGCGACTCATCTCAGCCTCAGCTTCGAAAATTGTAGTGAAACAGGTCGCCTTGTTTGCTAGAGGTCAACAGCTTCCTTTTCGATATTCATTGCGCCTCCCGTCTTCCCACATTGATCTCAACTTGCTACCATTTAAACTGCCTACCTTCCCTATTCTTCCTGTAAACGTCCTCCCTGACCATCCTACCGACATACGAAACAACGCAGTCTTCCACCAAGTTCACGACAGCTCTTTGAACACATCACGATGTGTCTCCCATGCTTCACAGAGGTTTTCATAGAGGAAGAAGCGCCCAAGAAGAAGAAAGAGGTCTTGTATACTATCTGGGATGGCAAGGCTAGGAAATACGTACAGGTTCCAAAAGCTATGGTAAGTGAGGCTGTGGTTTTTTTGGTCTCGTGCGCTTCTCAAATTCTTTGCTGCCTGGAAAGTTCGAGAAGGTGACTCCTACTTTCACCTTCCTGCCAAAGTTGGTGGTCCCAATTCCATCCATTGCGACGCGAGCCGAAAATAACAAACAAACCTTGTCATTGAAGTCAACCACGTCTCATCCTCCTCTCGAGATCAAACCCTTTCGACTCAAGTACAACACCCAATCCGATCGACTGAGCCCATCATGGCGACCCCTGAGCAGAACTTCCAGCCTCAGGTTGCTGATACCACCACGGGTCCTGAAATGCACACCTACATCCCACGCTCAGATGGCAGCATCATCGTCAATGGCGTAGCTTATGTTCGTCAGGTCGCTGCTACTCCGGTCGTTGTCACCAACGCGCCAGCTGCGGCAGTCGTTGTCGAAGCACCAGCTCAAGCTGTACAGAGCCCTTATTTCCCCTACATGTACCCTCAATTCGCAAGTCATTCCTTGCTACTCACCAAATCGAGATTGCACTTTGTTTAGATATCATCATACCATTTCCAGGTCTCGGTTTTGGACTCAGCTAACTTCCC
>JACBAH010007711.1:0-58230 GCA_014282315.1 Neospermospora avenae
TTGGTGGGAAAAGACTGCCTCGGCTATCTGAGCTGTGACAGTTTTGCTTGCCTGTGACATTCGCTTTCCCCGACAGTAAGCGAGCCCCGAGCGAAACTGGAGGTGGGCCGGCTAGTATCCACCTGAGGGCTCTTTTTTACTGCGGATGGGTCCCACGGTGGGGCGAAGAGTGCGAGGAAGAAGAAAAGAAGAAACCCGATTGGCGACGGGAAAGGGAAGAACAACAGGAACAGGCGCAATTCAGAGCATGGGCCCTTGAGTGGGAAGCTTACAAGCAGCAAGCTGAGAGGTTGAAAAGGTCCCGAAAGTTCGGTCTGGCGAAGATGGACCTGAAGAATAATCAGCAGATGAAGCGTAAGATGGTATGTGGTGGTAGATGACTGAGAGATGGATGATTAGGTCAAAGTCGAATAGTTGTCTTTATGAATGAGTGATTTTATTTCAGTATCATATTTCTTATTTGTGGTAACTCGGACGTGAAGCCTCCTTGACCATCAAATGAATATGGAGGGTAGTCTGTCTGCTTCAATAATACTGCTAGTGTTTGAAATCTGATACTCGATGTTAAGTATGTTAGAGTACTAGCGAGGCTACTCAGCGTGGCTGAAAGGTTCATTCCTCGACATCTGGTTCAGTCGACGAACTGTCGCATACAAGGTCTCCCCTATTTTTCATCCTCTATTTGTCCACTCCTCTCCTCAGACCCCCTTTATCTCACTCCAATTCACTCCAGCGCCGCGTCATCCAAGTTCCTCAAAAACGTCACAAACCACTTCACAGTATTAATATGCGCCTTCACACTAACCCTCTCATTGACCGTATGTATATTCCCTAGCCCCTCATCTCCATCAGCATCATACCCAGGCGCGAATCTAAAGATATGTTTCGTCAAAGCCCAGAAGTACCGCGTATCAGTATTACCAGTCATGATTCCTGGTGTGGTGATAATATGGTCGCCGTAGATGGCACGGTTGGTGGATGCCAGGATGGAGTACGGCGTATTAGCGGAAGAAGGGGACACGGGAGCGGGTGGGAGGACGTCGTTGTGTGTTAGTGTTATGCTGGAAGGAGTCTCGGAAGTGAAAGCGTTGAGAGTCAGATTGTGCTTTTTCGCGACATGGGAGGCGAGTTTGGTGAGATGGTCGAAGATGACCTGGGCGGATTCACCGACTAGATGAGAGGTCCGTTAGTCTAGTTCTCATGATGATGCAGCATTTGGATACATCAAATAGAGACAGAAGTATTTGAATACATCAATTAGAGACAGAACAGGGGGGGATAATGAAAGGTCTTGTACGCACCATTAATCCGATGATTGACGATAGCTTGAGCACGCTCGGGTAAAGCATTTACTTTCGCTCCACCAGAAATTATATCGACAGCCTGACTCGTCTGCAAAAGATACTTGATTTCCGGCCCCTGTTTCGCGGCTTCCAGCGCTAGCTCATCATGCTTCCTAGCACATGTTCCCATCTCTTCATTCCCTAAACTTTCACTAGGCCCATGCTTCAAGCGATGATCAAGCAATTTCTTCAATTTCGGATCAAATTCTGGCGAATAAGCAGCTCCACATTGCAACTGAGTAAAATATGGATTCTGGTCGTAGAGTCTGGTTGGGTACTGCGTGCTTTCGACGAGATATATAATCTCGCTCAAGATGCCGATACTTGTATGATCGCGAGGAATTGATGAGTGGCCTCCTGGTGTTCTCACAGTGATCTCAACATTGGTAGACCCCTTCTCCGCTGCACCAGGTTTCGCAAATACCGTTCCCCAGGCTTCTTCAAAACCAGCTCCTTCGTCTACAACAACAGCTAGCCCATCATCGCCATATCTCTCATAGAGTAAGGAAGAGATGTTGCCAGCGCCATGATAGCCGAAAGTCTCTTCATCAAATCCGTAGGACAGAAGGATGGTGCGTTTTGGCTGGAAGTTGGCAGACAGGAGGAGATCGATGCTGGAGAGAGTGGCGATGAGTTGATTCTTACAGTCTGAGGAACCACGACCCCAGATATACTGGCCATCGAAGTAGCCGCTCCAAGGAGGGTGCTCCCAGGCCGGAATCTGTATTCAGATTTTAGCATCGAGTAAAGCACGTGATAAGTTCCGATTCGAACTTACAGTATCAGCCGGTACAGGCACAGTATCCTGATGAGCCATGAGAGTCGTAGGCTTCAAACTAGGATCACTTCCTTGCCACGTAAACAGTAAACCGTGAGTATTCACTTTCTCCACTTTCAGCTTCGCGTGCACGGCGGGAAACGTTTTCTCAAGATACTCGTGAAAGCCATAGAAGACATCCCATCTTTCATCCACGCCAATTTTTCCGAGATCGTCGAAAGTTTCAGTCTTTACCTTGACGGCTCCGGAGAGACGATCGATGCTAGTGTTGAAAAATGAGGAGGATGAGATGGAGGCGAATGCTTTTGCTAGTTCCGGTGTGTCGGTTGGGAACAGTGCTGATGGTTGGATACATTGCGTTGTGTAGTCTATGGGTTTCGAATGGTGAGGGCTTATAGACGGATGCATGTGAGAGAGCGCGAGATATCCAAGAGTAAGTGGAATCAACGTCCAGGCCAGCTTGCGGCGGTAGCTGACAACTTTACTTGGTTCGGTATTTTCTCCATTGGTTCTCGGCAAGGCCGACTCTAGTTGTGACTTCTCCATAGTTTGAACGGTATATAATGACCAATTGTTTCGTTTATTGAGATCGAGAAATGAAGACAGGACTCTGTAGAGGGCAGAATTCGAGGTCGAAAAGCAGAGGAAGGTGTTGGCTGAGTCAGCATCCCACTCATGTCAAATTGACCCCTGAAACTGACGTCTTCGGATCGACACATCCTACTTTTGACTGAATGCTTGATTTTGTCTTCCGTGTCTCCTCAATGTGTAACAGGTTCCTCAGCTGTTGATGGAGCTTTCGATGAGTGAAAGATGTTATGATCAATTTTTCATCGACTAAAAGCGAGGTCTGTGAAACGTGGGATGGAACTTTGGCTAACACTAAGTGAATGCCATCGAGATTGAATTCACTAACATAATGAGTCGGACACTTAGAAAAAGGCGAATATTATATGGGAGGCATAAAAAGTTTTTACATTAGTGCTTGTCTTTATTATAAACAATTATAATTTGCATTGATTTATGTTTCCTTACTATGCACTGCTTCTCCAGCACAGCTCTAGCTCCACCTCCCCCGGCTTCCTGAAATCTATGAGAATCCGCTATTGGCCTTTGGTACGTACAGCTCCTCGAGATACTTCTCCTCCTCCTCCGTCAAAGTCTTCCCTTTGATACCCATCAACTCATCCAGTCGCTCAACACTACTGAATCCAATAATTGGGCTCGCTACCCGCTTATTGATCCAAGCCATGGCAACATGGCTCATCTTCCAGCCCTTCTTTTCCGCGAGCTCTTCAACTCGCTCGATGGTCTTGTTGTCTTCATCAGATAGACCCTTTTCCTTCTCTGGTGCAGATCGTGTAGTGCTGCCAAGCGCTGAGAGAGGACGTGCGAGATGTCCGCGGCAAAGTGGTGCCCACTAAAATTGACGAATCAGTATCGGCATGAATTGCATGTAGAGCGAGATCATGTGGAAAATACCGGAATCAATCCCACCCCAGTATCATTACAGAATCTGTTCATCTCCCTCTCCTCCTCTCGGTACAATAGACTGTACTGGTTCTGCATACTGATGAACTTTGTCCAACCTCTCTGCTCAGCAACGAATTGCATACGAGCGAACTGCGTAGCCCACATGCTGCTAGCACCGATGTATCTGACCTTGCCGCTACGGATGAGGTCGTGAAGAGCTTCCATTGTTTCTTCTATGGGTGTGTTGGGGTCAAAGCGGTGGATCTGGAGGAGGTCGATGTATTCAATGTCGAGACGAGCAAGGGAGGCATTGACTTGGTTGAAAATTGCTGCGCGGGAGAGTCCTGTGGATTCTGTTAGCCATCTGGCTCTCTCGATCTTGTCTCTTGTGCAGCAAACATCTCCGACCTCCAGTATTCATACAAAGCTAGAATAGCAATAAATAAGAAGCAACTCACCACCCTGATTGACATAATCCTTACTAGCCCTGATCTCCTTTGGGAAGAAGAACCCTCTGACTTCAGGGACTTCTCCAACAGTGCCATGGCACTTTGTCAAGATGACCAATTTATGTCTTGGGATGTTGTATTTCTTGATCGCCTTCCCGATAATTTTTTCGGAAGCACCGTTGCTGTATACGTTCGCTGTATCCCAAGTATTTAATCCGCGATCGTATGCTGCTTTGAGGAGGGGTAGAGACTGATACAATACGTCTTTAGAATAGTTTCAATTGATGTAGAAGAGCGTGAATGTGGAGACAGCTGTATGTACCTCTTCTTCGCCAGCGACCCAAGGAAGCCATTTGGGATCTCCAATACTCATAGCACCTAAAATGGGTACAGAGACACGCAGTCCACTCTTGCCCAGATTGACATATTCGACCTTGCTGCTCTCAACGCTGGCCTTGAGGGACTCTGGAAGTGGTGGTGCTTGCATGGTGAAGGGGTTTTTCAGTTTATCGACAGATGTACTGTGGTGGTTCGAATTGTGAAGAGTGCAGACTCAATTAATTGGGAAGAGGAAAATGTAGAGCAATCATTCTGCGGGGTAGCTTCCTTATGTAGGTACCAGGTACCATCCCAATTAGCAGTGACGATTCGCTTGTTACGCGGACTTAAATCCATAACACCGTCGCAGCCACGTCCCGTCAATTGGCATCACGGACTGATATGTAACAGTATCTAGGTAGGTCTTTATGGCACTTGTTTCGAGTTCCGAGAGTGGTCACGTCAACTCCCACTTTCCCTTGGAGAGGGACCTGAAGCTCAGTTTCCGTTGATTGTACTGCCGCCAAGATCCGGGCGGTGAAGGCACTGGAGAATGTAAAACACCTCGGGATTCGGGTCGAGTGCTCCGAGTCCGTTCCTGTTATATATGGTGCATTTGAGGGCGGAGTGACCTGGAGGTAATATCATACGGATAATGTGAAGATTGGAAGCGGGGAAATATGTTGATGTCATTTCTATTGCATATGGTGTCACGAGCTTACAGGGCTGAAAATCTGGAGAACTTTTGCTCGAGGAAGCGAGTAAGTGTGTGACAATACACTATAGCCGAATGTAAATAGACAACATATAGTGGAAGCATGTCGTTGGGTTGAAGTCTTCTGTAAAGGACACCCTTTCTAGGAATCTGGGTACTAGCGAAAATTAATACCGAATAGCTACGTCACCCATGCTTGACGTTATATATATAACTTCCTTAAACGTGACATACAGTGCGTATGTAGATTACAGACATGTCATTTTGCTTGATGTGTATCTGGCGGCCCTCCCAATAATGAGTCTCTGATAAGTTAATAGATGCTCTATACCCGGAGAAACCGAACGCGGAAGTTATAAGCGAGAGACGACTATCTCATCCCACCTTTCAGGTCATAGCTCAGGCTCCAGGTTGAAGCTCAAGCATTACATCAATTAAATGACACTCATTAGTATCACATACTTTGAAATGCCCTATTATATTAAATTGTGAACACAATTTTTGAAGCTATTTCAACATCACAGCACATTGAGTAAAATCATACTTTTCAAGCACTGATTTCAAACGAAGCAATGGACGCCCGCGCAGCAATACCTGTCTCGCTCCCAGTGGCCAACCCAACAACATCATACTGGCAGGATCCACCTGATTCCAATCTGTCAGATTATTTGTCGTCACCTACCGCACCTGAAACAGCAGATATGGTGATAATCGGAAGTGGCATCACAGGCGCAAGCATCGCATGGAATCTTCTCAACGGCGACCAAACATCACCAAATGACAATGGGACATCTGACAAAAAAGAGAAACCAAAAGTGGTCATGCTCGAAGCGAGACAAGCCTGCAGTGGAGCGACAGGACGAAATGGTAAGTCCAATTTTCAATTTCTCCTCACTGTTTTGAGTAAAGACAGTATGTTGATGTTAAAATGAAGGCGGACACACGAAAGCCGCGTCCTATCGCACGTTCCTTTCCAACACTTCGACGTACTCTCTCAGTACCGCCAAGCGCATCGCTCGCTTCGAATACGCTACTATTCAGGCAGTACACTCCTTCGCTCGCACACACAACATACCATGCGATTCCTGGCAAGGCGATACAGTCGATATCATCTACTCCAAATCGCAATGGGAAGCTAGCATGAAAGGTATCGCTGCAATTCGAGACTCGTTCAGAGGCGATCCTGATGAGGAGACTGTGGGTAGGTATCAGGTGTGGAGTAAAGAGGAGGCAGTGGAGAAGTGGAAGGTCGATGGAGAAGGTGTGGTGGGGGCTGTGAGTTATGACGCGGGGAGTCTGGTACGTATAGCGAAGTCATGTCATTTTTAAGTCTCAATATTTTTTCTTTGGTTATTGTCATCTAATATACTTCTGATATTGTTCATTCGACTCTTTCACTGTCTCCCTTCGTACAATCAAAGCTAACCCGTAGTGTATAGAGCGCTTACAAATTCGTCATTGGAGTCTTGAAACTATGTTTATCACGCGGACTACAGCTGTATACAAACACCCCCGCACAGAAAGTCCAGAAAGGCGAGGATGGTTTATGGCGAGTCGAGACACCACGAGGCATCATCAAAGCCAAAAAAGTCATTCTAGCGACCAATGGCTACACGGCTTTTCTGCATAAGGCATTTCAAGGTTGTATCGTACCCTTGAGAGGTCAAATTACGGCACATAGACCTGTAAGTACAGATTAACCCCATCTGTAGTCTCTTCTTCAAGTACTTGAGATATTTTTGAGACACGCGAGAGTGGGCATATTCGTCTACCGCAAAGGGTGAACTGGTGTATACAGTTCAGCGTAGCGACTATGTTGATAAGTCACCGAAACCCTGCAGCGCCTTCATTGAGGCGATGCTTAGAATCACGTCGCTCTGTGATGAATTTACCACTTTGTAATCTTCGAATTCGAGGCAATGATGAGTTTCGAAGTAAACATCCTGCCAGAGACATATTGACCTGGCCTAGCTGTCTCTTTCGTCATCTAAACTAACTCAGATGTATACACTACTGATTTATGCGTTCCCTAGGGTTTGAACATGCCGAAAGAAGGATTGTCGGGAAGTTATAGTTTCATCTACGAGAACGGATACGAATACATGATACCTCGTCCCCCAGGCTCTACGCACGCAGGAGATATCGTGATTGGGGGAGGATTAGTCAAAGCCGAACAAGAAGGGCTCAATGAATTCGGAGAGACGAATGATGGGGAGCTTGACGACACGATAAGTCGATACCTCAATGATAGCACGAAGGTATATTTTGGGAGAAATTGGGGGGAAGATGATGGAGAGGGAAGAGTGAGGAGGGAGTGGACGGGGATAATGGGGTACAGTTCTGATGGATTGCCGTTTGTTGGAGGTGTTCCTGGAGATGGGCAAGAAGGATTGTATGTTTGTGCTAGCTTTCAAGGACATGGTATGGTGCTTTGCTGGGAGAGTGGGAGGGCTTTGGTGGAAATCATGATGGCAGACACAAAGGCAGAGGCACGTGAGAAGGCGAGAGAGAAATTGTTGGAATGGTTCCCGGATGTATTCTTAGCCACCGAGACGAGGATGAAGATAAGATTTGAGGGGAGGTTGAATACTAAGGTTTCGGAGGTGGATGGTAGTTTATGAGCCGGGAGGGGTTCATCGTGTCCAACCCGATAGAGACATCCCGCTGGCTGAGATTAAGCTTGTGGAGCTTATTCCAACTTCCCAAGTTTCCAGTTACCTTTTTGAAATAGCCAATTCTTGAGGGGAAAAGACTGCTAGAAAAATCTCCTCTGATTCTTCAGGAACGTCAAATTGGGTTTCCTAGATCTCCTGTATTGTCGTCAAATCGTCTTCCTTCAGTCATCCTTGCGTGCCTCTTGCGCAGTGATAACCAATCAACCTCTCCAAAGCCCAGATTGCCTCTCCAAGCCTCAATATCTCTTCTCAAACCCCCCAAGTCCTCAAATGGGTCCTTACGTCCTCGTAGACCACCAAGCGCATCGTCATGCTCCCGTTGGCATTCGTAATTTAGATTGTTCACAATATCGCGAAGATCCGTCACGACATCTATGGTCTCTCGGTAGAAAGACGCACATTCGGCTGTACAGGTGCGGAGACTTGCCAGTGTTATATATTGCATGTTTGAGTTGGAGGCAGATTTGAGTCTGCACGACGAAAGATGTAGCGCTCGGAGCTCAGCCTTGATTTGTTGCGCATTGATATTGTCGCGGTATGGGAGGAGTGATGGGCCTGCGACAAGAATGGATCCATCCGAGATTACGAACCCCTCTCTGGTATGCAATTTGACTATTGTAGTCGATCATGAGTTTGTACAGATCGGAGAGATCGGATGTGATTTCCAGCATCAAAGAGAAGCTTGCCAGCACCAAAAGTACAGCGCCATAGGTGACGCTTGGAGTTCTATGCTTCTGCGAGAGAAACACGCTAATGTTCGAAAGACGTGCTGATAAAGGAGTCTTCATGGTAGTCCGTGACATTGAGCGTGTCTGTATGCCAAGCTGGTAGCTCGAGAACGTGTGGATTACAGCAAGATTTTGTCTCATAGAAGAAGGAGATGTGCCGATGCTAATTCGAGACATACGTCTTGTGACCGGAACTGCTTGTGAATATATGGGCTCGAAAGGTGGTATTGTAGTCTTATTCTTTCATTAATACTGAAGATTTCCCAAAGGTGAGATCATCTCTCCACGCTTTAATTGTATCCTATCGTTGTGGTCTCTTGCCGTCTGGAGGAGAAGTTCGTGGTACCACATGTTCATAAAGATACACAACAATCATGCAGTTGAAATAACTACATTCAGTTGGATAATTTGGCAGGCATATGATGTAGGCTAATGCGACAAAAGCAAACAAATCTATACATCCTAAAGTGATCTTGCTCATTTTGGTCTAAGCATCGACCATGGAGAATTTGACCAACAAAGAACACTTCGTCTCCCTTCCCTTCAAATCCAGCATGCGGATGAACCTCCAGTCTTGAACCGCATACGAAAGCCTGACGGCTGCAACCGCAAAGACCGGATTTGCCGCAAAACTATCATCACTCTTGATCAGAATTCTCAAAAACACCAGCTCATTCTCATCATACTCCCACTCCAGTACTTCATCCCAAATTGGATCCGTAGGTGGCGACGCCTCGCCTGTGTGGAGGAAACTAAGTTTGCTTTTCTTGTAAGGAGAAGTCTTGCGTTTCGGTGGCGGCGTATTGATGTGGTCGGGGTGAATTAACATGCATGTTACGTAGGGCTTGATATCATCCGCATCTGTGCCTTCAGGCAGTGGGAGGTGAGTTGCACCTGCAACATGAAGACTGAGCTTCTTCATGCGACCAGTGCTAAGCTTACCGCTTCCGCCGTGACGTAGCGCAGCGGGTTTGAGAACATAGCCGTCTGAGCCACTGAAGAGCGCTTCGTTGACTTGCATACCTGCACTGAAGGTTTGCCAGTTCAAAGCACAAATTTGGGCACCGATACCCCAGAAGGGAACTGGCTGAAGGTTCTTGGATGAAATGCGTGTTCCTTTCGGGAAGACGCGCATCAGATGGTGGGCGTTATGGGCTCCAATCTTGGCGCCAGCGTTAGGCACTGCCATATGTGTGCCGAGTCCGGACTCAGAAACATTGATGAGATGGTGATGAGGGCCGTTGGTGAGAGATGCTGAGTCATACCAGGAATTGTCGCTTGGCTTAACTGATTGTGCATAGACACCTAGATCGGCGAGTTCTGGGATAATGATTGTGGCTGGAGCGGCTTGTTTCTGTTTCTTGTAGGCTTCCTTTTCTTGCTTCTCCTTCTCGTCTTCGTCTGAGCTTGAATCATCGTCTTCTTCGATTTCTCCTGGTATATGATGCTCGACGATCACCACGATTTTGGATCCAAGCTCTTCGAGACGTACATGCTGACCACCTTCCTGTTCATCATGGCCTTCTTCCCGGACTGACTTGCTCAAGAGACGATCTCCCCAAACCTCAGTCATGATTTGAACAAGACGCAGCTGGCCATGTGCACCACAGTGGTTCTCGAGGGAAATGAGTATTGGTGCAGCTCGGTATCCTTGCTTGTCGATAGATTCTGCTGACTCCTTGTCATGAACATCACGAATAGTCTCACAAACGGATCGAAACGTAATGTTTGATACAAGAGTGTACCCGTGGGTAACCTTTGGCTCGTCTGGATTGTCATCTCCATCCCAGGCATCGATTTCCACACAACGCGAGCCCGTATGTAGAGCAACTTCATACGCCTCAGCGGATGAGCTGCCAAATAGCTGATGAGCCATCAAGTAAGTGTTATGACTTGAGCTAATGAAATACTCGGGCAATGGGTGAGATCTGTCCGTGAGCGCTGCAGGGACATTGATATGTGGGTTGTCGAGTAGAGTTTTGAGGGACCCAGTGGGTTGGTCTGAGCTATCTCCTTCAAGGCTTTCGCTTGATATCGCTCCCTTGCCGACCAGAAATGATCGGAGGGCCTTGCTGACAGTAAGTTGGTTTTTGGTGATGCCTGTCTGGCGAGCCGAATGTCCACCCCCTGCAACACTTGCTGAGGTCGTTGCTTCACCCTGTTCGTTATCATCGTCAGATTTGTTGGGCTTCGCTTTAGACGAGAAGTCCATATCGCCCAAGCGAGCTGTGAGGTTTTTCGTCCATTCCGCCATCTTCAGTGGTATATGAAAGGTAGTTCCAAGCTAACAACTTAGAGAGCGGGGTCGTTCTTGGCTCGCGGAGTGAGCCTCTCAGCTGCGCTGTAATGACAAAACTCTGGATCAAGTCAAGCTGAAGTCGATTGCGAGGTCTCCTAAGTATCACAAATATGTCGAACGCTAGATGTCTTGACTTTACTAAGATGAAGAGAAACTTCCTTGATGGAAGAGTGTCAGATGTCAGAAGCTATCTCGCTTACAGTAGCAGATGACATAATGCGCTAGTCCCAATGGACTTTCCGCCAAGCGCAAGGATAGGCAGAATATAGGTAGTTTCAAAACAGGTAAACGTGATTTCTTTGAACGCGAGGTTCTAATCAAAGATGACTTAGACGCAATAAAAAGGGCCTTTGAATGCTATAGAACGACCAAAAAACGGTTGGATGGCAGTTCCGAATTTGATCCTTGCAAGCAAGAAAGAATCACTACCCAAACGACAGTTCGATACCTTCGGTAATACTTCCAGAGGCGAGACACGAACTCGTTCCTCAACAAGTGAATGAAGGAGAGATAAGTAAAACAACCTTCGTGACTCGGTATTGTATTTCCTCACTGGAATGGAGATTGATGCCAGAAAGGGAAAATATACTTTCCATGCTTCGCATCAAAATGGTGGAAAGGAGAGAGAAGGTGCTCCACCAGCCTAATCAAATCCACAAAGATGTATCCTATTATGAGGCTAATATTCGCTGCCCATCATCGGAATCGCCTTAACCCTCCGCGTCCTTCTAACCTCCTCATTCCTCTTCCCAAAATACCTCTTACTCTTGAAACTATTCACATCAGCTGCCATCCCATCCTCTTCACTCAAAGTCAAGTTCAAACTCACCTCCATTCTAAATTAGCAATAACGGTAGTCCTGCTGATATCTACATATCTCCTGACCACCTCATCAACCGAAGCTCCCCAGCACGGAATCCGAGCAACCATCTTGTCCCACTCCTCGTACCGCTTGACGCATGCAGCGCCCGCGTGATCTAGCGCTTCTTGCTGGGTCATACCGTTGCGGCGCAGAATGTGCAGGACATTGTGGAGCTCGCCGACTTTGGCTTCGCGCGTGTAGGAGTAGATGTCGTTTGCGCTGCTGATTTCAGTTTCATTTAGATATGGAAATGGAAAAGGGAATGGGGGAGCTACAGGAGGATCAATTCAGCTTGGAGATCAATGATACGAATTATGGCAGGGTCGTTAAATACAAAATTTGGGACGTCGAGGTTGTAGCAGTATCTATATTTAAAGTGTTAGTTAGCTTTGATTCCCCGCGTTGGCAGCATTAGATAATGAAAAATGAGTTATGAGATGGCAAGTTTTACTCCACGAGCGTCACGACAGGCTTGGCCCCAACAGATTCTCTGTGCATGGAACAGTATTTATCAACATCGGTGTGGGTATCAAGAATAGAAGGGTCTGACTGCTCCATAATCTCTGCCATATAATCATGCTGGTGTTTGTGGTACCGTTCTCGGACACCTATATCCAAATCAGGCTTCAAGGGGCAGACTCTATTGATTTATCGCTTACCTGGCGTAGATCGCTGATTCAGTAGTAGTCAGAACTGACTTTCCAGGGAAAGTGACTGGGAAAAAGGGAAGAGACCGACTTTCAAAATTCGCTTCCAAATAAGCTGGAACGTATGCAGAACAGGATGCTCGTCAGGAGTGAACACTGGTGGGTGATCGGACATGATGGCCATGAGTTTATCGAACTCGCGTTGTATGAGATCGGGTTGACACTTCATGTTGCCTTCGTCGAATGCTACGTATCTCGTCAGCCGAAAGTCGGAGCATAGCCTAGCGCATTCAAAAAGAATTCTTTGGTAAATAAATCTCACGATCATCAAAAGCCCAGACCTAAGAGAATTTACGGTTAGCACAGGAAACAGGACGAGTGAGACAAACGCACCCAATTGAAATAATCAACCACACTGCGATATTCGGGGACCGCGGCATCAGGTGCACATGTGGCGGCAAAAAACCCGAAATCTGCTTTCAGGTATTGCTTGTGCGTCCTCTCATCGTGTTGGCAGATTCTGGAAGGTATCAGTACCACGTGAAGAAACCCAACAGAGCAAACCCTCTGTTGTATACGTACTCCTTGAACCAGATCTCCGCTTTCGGTGCTTCGGTCTCGTAAGAGGGATTGACAGCGATAGGCTTGCCGGCCCAGCTTACGAAAAGATCAGGGATGATCACAGTATCGATTTCTTCGATTGAACCAGAGGGATTGATGGGTCGTATGAAGCCTTTGAAGTCTGACCTTTTGACCGTAAGGGTTTGGTTTCGCCAGTGCTTTGCATCGTCGGCACCCTCGTCAAGTCTCCGGTCGAAATCAGAAAACTCAGCTGCTAGAACCGAGGAAATTGAAAGCATTGCGATACTAGATCCGACAAACAGAAACAGATCAGATCATCAGAGGGTTAATGATGAGATTCTTGACCCTTTAATACCAAGCGAGAAAGACGGAATTGTGAACTCAAGGTTAAGTGAAGTTTAAATGTGCAATAAACATTCGGAGGGACTGAAGAAAAACTTATAACAATCTGACTCCCAATTTCAAAATGCTATGCCATCAAACTAAACTCGAACAGAAACCGGACAGGCGCTATACCATGGTAAGTATCCTGCACACTGCACATTCAGCACGGCAGTCCTTCCACATCCGGCTCACGGCAGCTGTGAATCTGCCCGCGTCAGCTTCCACAACTCCACCTGTAAGAGCTCAAGAGCATAAGCCAAACCCCATATGGAACAACAGCCCAGAGACAAAGCAAGGACATATCTATCCGGTGGCGAGAGAGCATCGCACGATCCATATACATAGTTCCGAAAAAACCCAGGGAAGAAGTTTCACACGAAACTAGAGATTTTACGACCCTCGGCGTGGCGTGGCAAATCAACGAGGTCTTGAGGCTACAGCTGAAATAGCGGGGTCGTTCTTGGCGTTCAAGTTACGTTGAAGCTCTTGTAAAAATGTTCCTCAACACTTGGGCTTTCAAATCAAATGCAATGCAAACTCGAACATCAAGCGGGTCTTGATCCGAGTTAAAGAAAGACTTGTCTCGGCGAGATGATGTTCGAGATGATGTTCCTTGAAGGAGGGACAGCAAATATCAGTAAATCTCGCTTAGGAGATGACATAATGCGCTGGACCCAAAAGTAACCTGCCAAGCATCCTAGGTAATATAGCTTTGAAGCAGGTGAGTACGATTTATATAAGTCCTGCACTCCGACACGGAAGCTAGAACATGACTTTGAAGTCTTGACCAGCTTTGCCAGATCCTCATTGGGAAGAAGGCATTCAATTTCGAAAAATCAAGCCCGAATATCCTTGGCAGTAAACTGAGATGATGACTGGGTGTATATCTGGTCCCGCATGAGCCACTTAGATGTAATCCTCGGTGCCTACAGCCTCGTCCTCACCTGATACACAAGAATATCAAAGGACTGCGCGTCTGCCTTTCAGATACCTAGGATATCATCTTAGACTCTAGATCATCAAAAGGCATCATTTTCCGAAGTCAAGATTCGATTGAGCAGAATTTACTGTACAGCTCAACACTTTAATCTGAAGTAGCAACACTACCCATCACCATAGCCAAGATGAAGGGAGGCGGCATCCAAATGGCAGATAATGATTCTACGGCGTCGACCATAGGACACAGTCAGAGCAACATCACCCCGCAAACAAGTGGGGCCTCAACTCCGAACACACTCGAGCATCCTGAGCACGACTATCAGCGGGAGTTTGAGCATAATTTGCTTGATGATGACTACTTCACCGAGAGACGTCATAAAGATCAGTCAGAATATCATATTCAAGATGATAGTGACGACGCAGCATCGGTTTGCTGTTCGATCCTGCAACAGCGTCGTGCCGTCTGGATGGAGAAGCACACAAAGATCAAACTTTCTGCCCTCGCAGCCGCAACTCTTGTCGATGCTATGATTTTGAGACCTAAGGATCTTTCTGTGTCCGTATTCTCCGAAGCAAATCGCTGTGACATTTTCCAACCAAGCACAATACTAATAAAAATCAGCTATCCTCCTCGCTCCCATACCCCACCATCCGGTCCTACCGATCCAATTTCTGGCATTATTTCCGCAGCACACGGTACTATCGGTGGAGTCGTGATGGGAGTTGCAGATTATCCCATCGAAATAACGAAAATGGTCAAGTCCGATCACGATGTCGCAGCTGGTCTTGCAAGAGACTTTGCCCTTGATAGCGGGAAAGGTATCTCTCGTATCGTGGGCACAGGCTTGAAAGCGCCTATGGACATGACCCTGAATATCTCGAGAGGATTCGGAAATGTGCCGAGAATATATGGTGATGATACGGTGCGCAAGGAAGAGAGAGTCACCGGAATCGTAAATGGACTGGGGGCTGCTGGGAAGGTTTGGAGGCACTTTTCGAATCACAATTTGCAGTATATTTGGGTCATCAGCTAACATTTCCAGGGACTTGGACTGGGTCTGTTTGATGGGATCACAGGCTTAGTCACTCAGCCTATGCAGGGAGCTAAGAAGGGCGGTCTGGGAGGCTTCTTCGCTGGGGTAGGCAAGGGCCTTGGGGGCGTTGTGTGCAAGCCTGCGGCTGGTAATTATGATCTCCCCAGTCTTTAGCATTATACTTACGACATTATAAGGTGCAGTCGGATTGGTGGGCTACACTTTCAAGGGTGTCTATGAGGAAGTCCAGAATACACGAGAGAGTCTCCTGGAAAGAAGTCAGATGATAGATGGAATGCGCCAGAGTAAGGAATGCTGTGAGGCGGATCGGTTGCTTATCGTCGATCGGTGGTATACACTCTCCCAATACATTTCGATGGGAGAGAAGTCGAAAAATCAATAGGTACCGTGACTTGAAATTTGTTTATTATCAACGGGCGCTAAAGTTTTGACTTTTGACGGGCAAATTTAATCTCAAAAAAGGACCTTTTTCCAACACTTTAATTTTACAGCAGAGACTCACTCGGCTTTTGAAGGCACTTATAGCCTGCATGCGGTCACGTTAAGGCTGTCCATCCGGTCGTTACCTTCGCGGATAAATGAAGATCCTCGTTCCTCGAAGGGTAAATATGCATAACCCCACATCGCTTAAGCTTTGCAAAAGCCGATGATTCGTGCGCCTCAAAAGATGGGGAGGATCCCTTGTCCCTTACCAACTGGGACCTTATATTTCCCCGCGATATGGGATGAATCGTATTCTTCCGCCTGGGGTAGTATGGGCGGGATGATGTCAATGATTCAATTTTTTCAATGTAACACTGAATAAATGGCGAATATATGAAATGGACACTCCCGTCAAAATGTATGTTAGCGAGCCAGCGAGAATCCTGGTATTTGTTTACCATGATGATTTCAAAATTTTGTTTGGCGGCTGCCACAGCTCTACTGTCACTTGCAGAAGCTAGAACATTTCATTCAGAATCTGGGCTCATTACGTCCCGCGTGCCGAAACATGTCTCCAGTGGGGTTTCCCTATCCATCCTCACAGAAAGTGGTGTCAAAAATGAGACTGCACCGAGCTTATACGGATGGATGTTTGAAGACATCAACCATTCTGGAGATGGAGGCTTATACGGAGAGCTTCTCGCAAATCGTGGCTTTGAAGGTTCGGACATCAAATTCGGAAGTATTCCCAATTACGTAGGAAACAGCATTATATTCCAAGAGAACATTGGCGTGCCATCCGGTAAGTCATACACCTAACTTCATCGAATGGATATCCCTAAGTGACGATACAGGTCCTGTGATCACGGGATACAAAACACTCGGAAATGCAACTATCAGACTTGACAGCTATCGAGCATTGTCTCCTTCCCACAAAACAGTACTTGCTCTGGACATTCCAACAACGGCAAATACTACGACGAAGCCTGTCGGGTTTGCAAACATGGGATGGTGGGGGATTCCCGTCTCGCCACAGACATACAACGTCTCGTTTTTCGTCTACCCAAATCAATTTAGAAATCAGAACAACCTCAACACATCGATCACAGTCTCGCTACAGTCAAACTTAACAGGTGAGATTTTTGCATCGACCATAATCCCAGCCCAATCCTGGAACGTAGTGAATTACACACACGTCGAGGCTCAGATTTTGTGCAACGTCTCAGCTCCGAATTCGAACAACACTCTCGCGATCACGTTTGATCCCGTAGCTGCTAAGGGGCACACGTATTATTTTAGTCAGATTAGTCTCTTTGGAGAGACTTTCAAGGGGTACAAGAACGGCTTGCGCAAGGATCTTGGACAGCACATTTATGATTTGAAGCCCAAGTTTCTCAGATGGCCAGGCGGAAATAATCTCGAGGGTTACTCGTTCCAGACTCGATGGAAATGGTGGGAGACGCTTGGGCCGCTGGAGCAAAGAGTTCCACGTCCTGGAAACTGGAGTGAGGATCCCCTCTCAGGAATTTGCTTCCTTGATTTTGTCTTCGTTCAGGATGCGGACATAGCTGACGGAAGTAGATTACTACAACACCAACGGGATGGGTATCCTCGAGTTCCTCGAATGGACCGAAGCGATGGAAATGGAAAACATCCTCGGCATCTTCAGCGGTTATTCCCTCGCAGACGGCAATGGACGAAACGCATCAGAATATCCAGGCACAGTCGAGGCTATGTATCCCGTTCTAAAAGAAGCGCTCGATGAGCTCGAGTTCTGCATGGGTAACACATCCACCTACTGGGGTGCCAAGCGCGCCGAACTCGGTCACCCTGCTCCATTCAAGATCCAATACATTGAGATCGGCAACGAAGATTGGCTTGCCAAAGCGTATCCTTTCCGCTTCAAGTACCTCTACGACGGACTCAAGGCCGCATATCCAGAGATTACCCTCATCAGTTCGGCATACGATGAGAATACCGGGCACAAAGTCGAATTACCGCCTGGATCGATGTGGGATGTCCATCCCTACAAAGAACCGCAATGGTTTATCGATCACGTAAATTTCTTCGATAACTGGCAAGAGAGGACAAATAACACCAACGTCACAATCATGATCGGTGAGTATTCTGTCTACCAAGTCGATACTCCTTCCGGCTCCGTCAACTTCTCCAACCCGCCGGAACTACATGTCTCGTACCCGAGAATGGTTTCGGCATTGGCGGAAGGTGTGTACTTGCTTGGAGCGGAGAGAAATCCGAATGTAGTGAGATTGACGAGTTACGCGCCGAGTCTGCAGAATTGGAATTGGTATAACTGGACGCCGAATCTGATAGCTTTTGATGCTGATCCGGCACACACGGTGCTAAGCACGAGTTATTATTTGCAGAAGCTGTTTAATGCGTATAGGGGGAAGGAGAGTTTGACGGTGGAGAATACGAAGGGTAAATTTGGGGATTTGTATTGGGCGAGTTCAATGGATAAGGGGAAGGTGTTTTTGAAGATTATGTGAGTAGAGTTCTATTCCCTTTTTGTAATGATGGCAGAAGTGCTGTGCTGACTTATGGAAGTAATACTAATGGCACTGTGGTGCCGCTGACTGTTGATCTCGAGTGTGATTGGTCGACTGTCAATGGAACAATCTTGTCGGTTCCGGACAAGAATAACTTCAACTACAAGAATAATGCTACGGCGATAGTGCCGAGACCACTGAATCTCACCGACAATCAGGCTGATAGTACTGATTGCTGGACGTGGAATGTTCCGTAAGTGAATCGGCGTGAGATTGCGGGCTAAGAGCAGCAGCTGACAAGCGTAGTGCATATTCTATCACTGTTCTACAGTTCAATTTGTAGATGCCTGCCTGTTATTGCTCACGGTTATAGTGAATACAGAAAGTTAGGCCTCCCTCACGAGGCCTTATTATATTTAATGGCGGAAAGTATCAAAAAATGTCATCCAGGGAAAAAGAGAATTTTTTGTGTAAAAACTTAGTAAATAATACAAATGAATGGAGCGGATTCAAGATCGTTCCATCCCTTGGGTCGATCATTCATCATATCGATGTCGAAAGTCAAAACCGCTATCATCAATAGTGTAGCCCTCAACGCCTCCAAACATTTTACCTATTTCAGACACAAAATAAACAATGCAGCATGACTCGGGTAATGAGACCCAATGTAGTTCAGACAAGGCTCTTGTAGAGACTGCACGACCCAAGGGTTTCATTGACCAAATCCAGCTGCAACCCCGTGACAACCCACCACACCCACACTTTCTTCTCCAGGTTGTCCTTTAATGCAGCGACATATGATTTGCCATTATCTATCCCTGAAAGTCCTCATCATAATCTTCATCTCCGACCATAGCAAATCTGTCTCCCCCGTCGATGCAGTCGCACTCATGCTGATGGAAACCACAAAGATTGCAGAAGCCTGACTGGTCGAACCACTGCTGATCTGAAACCTGAATATTGACTCCATCATCGCCGTCCGCATCTACCATCTCGGCTTCGTTGTCGTAGGCGTCTTCAGAGGGTCTGGATAGGATAGTCTGAATCTCGACTCCACGCTCGTCAAAATTAGCAGGCTGGTTGGGGTTGTGGAATCCGGTATGTTGTGGCTCAGAGGCTAAGTCTCTGTAATCGAATCTTGCATATCCGGTATCGTCAACATGGGTGTAAGCTTCATTATCTTGATCCTCATCAGCTAAATCCCCATCATCCTGGATGTTCTCCTCGTCCGTATGACCACCCTCATCATCAGAGTCCTCAAGGTCGATGACAGATCTGCCACGTCCCTTTTCATGACCAGTCTTGCGCTCCGGAGTAGTTTCGGGTGAAGCATCATATTCCTCATCGTCAGAGATCTCAATAACAGCAGCGCGACTGTGCTTGCCATATCTTGACTTAGTGTTGAAACTTGGCAACTCATCATCTTCATTTTCATCGTCTTCTTCGTCCTCATCGTCCGCCTCGTTGTCAAATTGCGTTGCAGATCCACCGGTCACAAGGCGAGGACTTGGTCTTACTTTTCGTAGACTAAAAGGAATTCCAAAATGATCGGCGAGTGCCTCCTCTTCTTCCTCCTCGTCGGAGAAGTTTGAATTTTTGATTGCATTCGAGAGTCTCTGGAGTCTACGGAGTGACTTTGGGGATATGTGATCTTCCTTGTCTTGATTCCCGTCGTTGGACTCGAAATTGGATACCTTGGCTTTGCTAGAGAGACCCAATCTTCGGTTGATTAATTTTGGGGTGAAGGCGGTAACTTTTTTGTCTTCTTCATCCTCCTCCTCGTCCGAGCCATCAGAACTTGTTAAGCTTCTTGAATTTCTCTGCCTTCTAGAGCTTGGCTTTACAGCGAAGTCATGAACATCATCTTCGTCATCCGAGCGGCTGCGGGCTTGGGCACCTTGGGAGCGACTGTCTCCTCTGCGAGCAGATTTTGGGGCGAAGACCAGAATCTCATCATCGCTGTCGGAGAGATCCGGGACGTCAATTTTATCATCTGAGAGCTCGGACAGCTCCGTACTTTGTAAGCGGCCTCGTTTTCTGGATTGAGATTTTGTGGTAGAGACGAGAGCCTTATCATCGCTGTCTGAGTCGGAAACTCGAAAGGCTTTAGAGCGGCCGCGGCTTCGTTGTCTGGAGATTACCTCTGGGCTTGATTCACGCTCATCATCTTCTTCGTGGTCTACCTTCATGTTATCATCACTATCCCCCTGCAAATGTCCGTCCACGTCCGTGTCGTTGTTCTTGTTATCCTCATTTTGATCTTCTTCTTCTTCTTCATCGCTCACGACTATGTATACTCCCTTGCTCTTCATCCTCAATTTTAGCTCAGTATTGATCTTGACATCGTCCATCGAAGAAGATCTAGCGTTCATAGAACCTGGCCCGACAGAATTATTCGAAAAGTTCCTTGTAGACCGGAGGGCTCGCTCAGGGGCGTAATTAGCAGCTAGGCTCATGACACTTTCCTTCCGGCTTTCAACCGTAGTTGAACCACTCTCAAAAGAATAACCCATGGAGGTGGAGACTTTGCCGCTAGAGCCAGAGCCACTGGAGCTTTTGGAAATGACATGACTGGGGAATTCGACCTCAGAGACTGTGGGTGGCGTATTGGGTGCTTTGATACCTGAGGCAGGATGGCTGGAGCTCTTGGGAAAAGTGCGACGGGCTCTTTCAGACCGAGGGAAGACTGAGGGGGAGATGTCGGATGCATCACTCGCAGAATCTGGGATCTCTTCTTCTTCTTCCTCCTCCTCCTCCCGTTGGCGTCTCGCCAACTCTATGCTCGCTGCAATGTCCCTCGACTCTTCAATCTTCTTTGCGTCTTGGGCCAGGAGATCCTCAATGCTGACTTTAGTTCGGGGTCGGCCATTTGCGTCCATAGGCCTCCACACACCCCATGATGCGCCATCGGATAGTGGAACAGTGATGTACTCTTGAGTGATTTTGCCTTTGCGACCCTCTAATTCAGAAAATTAGTACTGACGCAATATACTGGGGAGAATTTGAGGCAAACGTACTTTTGTCTCTTGTGAGGATCAGATATGAATCGATGATGCTGGGGTAGAGGCGGTGGCGGCATGATCCTGGGATTTTAATCTCATATTCCCATCCATCTCTGGCTGATTTTCGGTTAGTTGGATTTACAGGGTCAGCTATGGAGGTCATCTCACTGTATTGCTCACGAAGAGCCTCGATGTGACCAAGAAGCCAGGTTGGTTCGTCTGTTTAGAATGTTAGTATCCACATTAGAAAATGTCAAAAATCTGAAGTTTTGAATCGGGACTTTAATGGTCATTAACAGAAGTCCAAGTTCGAATACGGGCAGTAGAAGAAGATAGTCAACAACGAAAGTCTGATTGGCATTTAATTTCCAATACCGAGGTAAAAGTAAACTGTAACCGTAAAGAAAGTGAGTCACCTACCACTGATTAGAGGGAACTTCTCCTTGAGTCTCTTATCTTCCTTGTTTTTCTCCTTTAGCATCTCCAAGTCTCCTGATGTGTTGGGGCGACCCTAGTTGATGTCAGTCCAGTGCCTACGCATGTCATCCCCGAAAGGGCATGTACACGTACCATGCGCCAAAGAGTTACCTTGAATGTGAATCTTGAGTGACAATCGTTCGTCATTTTCAAGTTTTCATCGCTCGCGACTCGAGTGAATATCGAAGATGCTGGACTTTGCGTTGCAGATGGTAGCATAGCCATCTTACTGTTGTTATAAGGATGCGAGTATTGACAAAATTCGTAGTGCTGGTGGTGCGGCTGGAAGCAATATCAAGAGCAACGTGAGAATTTTTCTAATATGCGGTATCAAGAGCGACGATGTGCTCTTTCTGATTGAAGTAGTATGGGGTGTTTTGGAGCGGGTCTAGTAAGCAGCAGAGGTAGTTTTGCGTAGCTGGTTGTCGATCAAGAGTCGTAGACTAGATTCAGAAGTGTAAGATCAGCGGGAGGGAATCTGGCTTTTCGACAAGATACTTGCTCTTCAAAAGACTTGTGGGCCAAGCGATGCAATGTGAGGCGGACACAGATTGTATTTCGTGAAGTAAGAGCGGTGTTGATTCAGTGCTTTGAGAATGAAGCGCAACAGATATCGAAAGTATCTTCGAATAATTTTCGCGACAAATCAGCGATACTCTTCCTGATTGAATCAGTGGAGATGAGGTTGAGCCACTTTGCTGCCTGATCTGATTTTAGCGACAGCGAAAGAGCGGGTAGGTTGAGCGCAGAGCAAGTTCGAAGGGAAATTGAAGTTGCGGGCCAGGCCAACTGGTTGTGGGAAGTGTTCAGGCTTACGCCCGGTTTAATCGACTCGCTGTGGGATGCGCCGAATTTCAAGCAATTCTCTGTTGCGGAGAATATTTCTCGAATTTTGATACGCTCGAGATTGCGGAGGTTCGCGTGTTGTTGATGAGTCGCGTCGACGATATGGAGCTTTTGTTGACACAGGGACGCGAAGCAGCTCGCGCTAGCGCAACAGATATTGGTAGCAACCAAGACGAAGTGAATGAAGTGCGACTATCACCTTTTCTAGCCTCCTATTCATGGTCATTCAATCGAAGTTCAATGCGATCGGAGTCCTCGCAACCTTGGGTGACGGCGATCGTTAGCAATCTTGTGGCCTACTGGAAGGTATCCGGACCTACAAAGCCTTGAGCATCTATAATGGGAGGATTTCATAAGCGTCATTAAGCGCAGCAATCTTCTTTTGTCCAAGCTGGCATTCAATCATTTCTAAGTCAAGTGAGAATAAGTACTGCGTGTGGAAGCCTAGGTTTTTAATAGTTATTTAGGTCATAAAAGATTCCTCAGTTTCGACAGATCGAATCACCCTAGGGTATAATAATCCATCATAAACAATAAACTAATTAGCAACGCTATCATTCTAACTACTCAGCCTGTCCCTATTTCGTAGGTAATAAAATCATATCATGATTGTCATTTTCAATAATTATGAAATCCAGGATATCGCAAAATTGAAGGTGAAAATTCCACAAGATATTTTCAAGCTATCAGCGATAGTCTAGCAATCTAAGTGAATTATTAAGGTCCCATTAGATTCTATAGCATTCCAAATTGGCATTTTCTCTTTCTCAAAGTCAACAAACAGGGATTAGTTTAGCCGAGTCTTGGCATCAATCACAATTACCTATCGAATTTTGTTTTAGCTATCTAATTTTTGTCATTATTGAACAGCTGTATCACGGGTACTCCAGCTTGGTACATATTCCATACAGTTCCACCCTTTCCACAGCCTTTTCATATTTGATTCTGCCATCTGTGTTCTCAGCATTTTCATATACCCATGAGGCACTACAACCGAGGTTGCCGTCCGGGAGCTAGCCTCAAGTTTGATTAACGAAATTTCTCCGTATCTATCTCATGGCCCAGATTCCAGATCATGTGCTGAGGTCGAGATCGTGAAGTAGATTTGCATGTATGTGCCCTACTTTCTCCACGGAAGTGGGCCTCACGGCGAAGTTGGTGTTCAAGCTGTCGCACCTCTACTTACCGAAAAAAGAGAAGGGACTGAATTAGGACGTAATAGGATGATTCCGATTTTAACTCAAATAATGCGTAGATTTTCAATGGGTTTCGCCTTCCAGGAGAGTACAATCCTCCCAGTGTCTCTATCATGTTGACTAAGTGCCAAGGCCGAGTCGAGCAAGATTGTTCCTTCTACCAGCCACTGAACCATTGACACACCCCACCAACAATACTTAGATGACTTCAAACTAATTCCCAGCTAATTCTTCCCAAATCTGTGACGGTATCACTTCAGTAAATATTATCAGCCTTTTTCGGGAAGGTCCTCCGCAGTATCCACACCAAACGTTACTAGTAGGCGGACAACCCTCTCTATCCTACGCTAACCCGGTAGTTGAGCACCGATCTCATCGAAGTGGGAATACTTGTCACTCTTAGGCCTTCATTACGAGCTAGACTACTCTCTAACAGCGAATTTCTCGGAATTATTGCTCCTGGCACTAGACCCTTCTTCTACTATGTGAGCAGATTCTGTGCGACAAATTAAGTGTCTCCACTCTAATTCCTGAGCTCTCATTTTTTCTCTAGAATTTCCCATCTATACTCTATCCTGTATATACTTGGTACATGTTACAACCATAATTCCACCATCCAAGCAACAGTTATCGGCAGCACGTCTGCTGCAAGTCCCGTATTAAGTTTTCCTTCGCGAATTTGCGAATAATACCTGTGAGCCGCTGTAAGTGAAGTGGGCTAGCAATCATATTTCTCCTTCAAAAAAGTGATGCTGATACAAGTAGCGGCTCTTGTCATCTGAAATCAAGAATCATGGCTTGTGAGAGGTTCATCGAAGAAATCATCAAACAAAGGGACAGAGCAGCTGCACAGACTGCAAAAGACGCAAATACGGCTGAGAAAAAGCTCGGCAAATTTCCTGGTGTCAAATTTCCAATCGACTTCTGGAAGTCCAAGAGTATGCTCATTCCTTCCTGTATCAACATGAAAGACTGACGATCTGTTTCTAGACCGAAAAGCTGCTCGAGTTTGGAACAAGGGAAGCCAGCGTCTGACGGCCGTTGATGTCACCGAGACCGACTACGACGAAGATAGCGAGACACCATCCAAGGACATTCTACAAGGAGCTACGTTCGAGGACTATAAGAAGAAGGCCAATGATTATACAATTGTTATCAAGGGCAGGATGTACAAGCTGGGACCCCCTGTCAAGACCCCAGTTCGAATTCGAAGATTCAGGATCAACTACTCCAAGAGCATTCTCGACCCAGCCGGTTATGTTGTCCTTAACCAGAATACCTCTGCTCCTATCATGGGATCTAGCATCAAGTACAAACGGAGCGACTGTCCACGGGGTAGCTGTATCGTTGTTGATACTTCTGGTGTCGCTAAGAAGCGCTATAGCGATCCCGACCATAACGTGGGCGTTCTTACCAGAGCCCAGAAGAGAGCCAGACGCTCTTGATCTTGCAGGGGCAAGTCGGACATGTGAATCCGTAAACAGGATTGTATATGGTACATTGATTATTGGAGTATGTATTCGCGTGGTTGAATTTCTAGACAAGGGAAGGAGGGCTTGGACCTCGACTTGATGTTGTACCGAACGTCAGGGTGGGGGGTCTTTACAGTCCTACTTGTGTCTTAATGGCAAGTGTAGGAGGTTACATCGTGTACATACCTTCATTCCTAATGTTTATAAGGATTTAAATCTATTCGTGTTTGTAAACGATGAAGTTCGCTTATTTTGATTTGGTGATTGACCCAGTTGATCATCCCTGCATAGTCTAATGGTCTAATAGTGGGGGTGGCTGCTTGTCGCTGTGGCTGATGACGCCGGCAATCATCATATTCCAACTGCAACTGGCAAGAATCATACCCGCGGCGCGTCCCCAAATTCTGCCTCGGATTCAGTGTAAGGGCCTTTATCTTCCTATCATTCCTTCTTTGCTTTTCGAAAATCCCTAGGCACGCTCTGCAGCACTGCTTCTGGACCTCTGTTCCGAAATGCGTCGGCGTGAAATCACTCATTGCGTGCTTACGGGCTCTGGAATCGATCTACGGATGTCCGAAGACAGTGTCGTATCGAGATCTGATGCCCCTCCCGTATCTCAGTTCCCGAGCGACTCAGTATTAGGATCAAAGTCGCCGAGTATGGAGGTGAGGGCATCTGATGGGATGTATAACAAGAAAGATGAGCGGTAAGTCGAAAGTTGGATGGCATTAAACTCGAAGGTTCGATGGAACGCGATCATAGTGGGGATTCCAACAATTTTGGCGCGCACACATCACTTCTCGAGAATGTGCGGCCGTAGGTATGGTTTGGGCATGCGCGTCAACTATGTCAATCCGGATGCAGACGCTCTTGATCTAGACCACTGGAGTCCCGATCTTCAAACGGTCCTGGGCCCCAGGGACTTGCATATCTGCCAGAAAGGCGACCTGGAGGTTTCGCATTGTGGTGTACGCAAGCACTAGAAGGAATCGCGATGGGGACCACTAAATCATGTGTTGCACACGAAGGCTTGTTGCCATGCTCAAATATGACCGGTTTGGAGCAAATGCTCAGAGCTACCTACCACAAGGCTCTACTGGATTTAATGGCCTTGGAATCCGTGCGGATTGCCAGGGAACAAGCTACCTTGGACAGCACGACTGTCACTTAATCCTCTGATTAAACTTCGGATTCATGAAATTTATACCATGTAGGAACAATTCGTCAGAATCGTCACAACCTTGGCTACCAGACTATTTGGCTTTCGAGGCTTTATCAATTGAAAAAGATAATACGCGCTCTCCAATAACCCTTTGGTTCTATCATAGGTATAATTCAGAAGTAACTGGAGGAGCGAAACGGACAAGGTGGAAATCTTTAAGACAAGTATCGCGGCCGCATAATTCAAGGGCATACAAACTTAGCTACGGCGAAGAGAGAACTTCATAAGTACAACATAAGATTGTACCCGAAGTCATTCTTCAAAGGCACAACATCATTTGCTGACGACATCTACTTGGAGGAGCTTCTATATTCCTCGAAGAAAGTAATACTAAATTTGTTGGAGACGAGTTGGATTGGTCTCAATTCATGTCACGAAAGAGTCAATTGCTTCACTTAGATGCAGGATTTGGAAATATTTGGATGCTAGAAAGGGTTTGAATTGATACAGGGTGCTGGCAATGAAACGATACACCTACATCTTCTATCGTACACACGTCTTTCACTCCAACGACAAGCTACCCGCAGCTCGTCCAAGACACTCAGTTCACTCACTCTAGTTGCAGCAAGAAATTCTCGGAATCATCTGGCACGGACGCTGGGGAATTGTCAGGGACCAGCACTGGCTGTTCGTCGATAATGTCGTCAAGGGCAGCAAGGATGCGAGCATCGTCCTGAGATCTCCGACGATTGATGCCTGTCTCTGTCATGTGTATCTGAGCGCCGACTGTTTGTCTAGGAGGGGAGGTTGACTCACCTTGGGCTTCTTGCCTCATCTCGGGTTGATGCTGGATGATCTTTCGAATAGAGCTACGAGCAGCAGTCGTCAGGTCAGCAGGCTAATCAAGATTTTCGTTCTGGTCTTCGTGTTCTGGAGTCGGATGGTCTGGCTCTCCTCGGGATTGCGCTTGGGCAATCCGAGCTTCCCATCTTATTTCTACTCCTGGTCGCTCTCGAGCAGGTAGATCTTCCAACCTTTCTTCTGAGCTGCGGAGCGGTAGAATGGGTACCAGCGCTGGCGCGCGTTACACGAGACCCGGACCACCTGAAAGCTCGGTACTGTAGTCTCTGCGGCAGAGAGGGCAGGTAGAGTTAGTTAGCAACCATTGGGTGATACAAGATCGGCCAGTGATGTGCCCGCAGGGTAGCGAACACGGTTCCTCGGCGTCATGGTCCTCCTGCGCAACTCCGAGTGGATCGGTGCAGATGTTGCATGCACGGTCTTGCTCGTTGTCTGCTAGGGTGTTGATGTCGACGGTTGTTAACAATGAGGATATTGTACGTGTTCTTGTTTCTTGCTCGATAGCTCTTGTCGCCTGACTTCTCTCTTCTCTGGCTCTGCCGGTGGGAGTAGACCTGTTCAAGAGACGAACTACCCGTTGGTATATCCTGATTTGTTCCAGGAAATCAGCTCCTCGTCTATGCTGTATCTCTTGGTAGAGAGTGTCAGAATGCTCCTCGAGTTGGGTCTCAGTGTAATCTTGAAGGATGTGCTCAGGAATTCTGAACAGGGCGCCTGCAAAGATTCGGGCTCTGTTTTGATCGTCCACATCTTCATCAGTCATGCCGTCGAGTGACCAGAAGAAGACATCTCCCAGGTCAGCTGCTCTGTCTTCCAGCCTACGTAGGACTTGACGATGCTGTAGAGTGAGCGCTTGAGCTACCGAGTGTGTTATCCCTGTAGCTGAAGTGCTAGCTAGAACATGACCAGCAGCCAAATCGGCATTGAACTCTTCTTCGATGTCTCTGCTTAAGTCCAGATGAGTCCTTTCCTGGAATCGGATGTAATTAGCATCTCGGATTTCCTGCTGGGCGACTTGGCCGAGATCCACGGTGCATGGGTTACAGAATGTGGGTTGAACTGACCTCTCAATCGTGTGCTCGCAGAATCCAGCTACAGACTCGGGGCATAATTCAAGTTCGTGAATGACATGCCCGCATGCCTGTTTGAAGATAACATGTGTGATACACATGATGAGAAATATGTATGGGTGAACTTACCTGGAGGGGAAAGAATTCTCTGCGGGTTAGACAAGTTATCTATCGAATCTTGAGGGGTTTCAAGTGGATACTCGAATGGCTGGACCAAGATATGTAATGAATTTATCTTCGCTTTTATGGATCTTTCTTAGCTCTGTTTCCGAAATCTCTGTCACGAACAATAACCACCTTTCTTCCAGGTCAATGAAGCTGGATGTCTCAGAATGCTTTGTGGAAAGGCATAACAATGTACCATGTTTTGTGCATTCTTTGTAATGGTTTTGTTTCTGGTATTTCAAAGGATTTTGCGCCCTGATATTTCGGATGAACAATGTAAAATATAGTGTCTGTATGTGTGAGTTCCATAGTTCGTGTTTCTTTCAGATCTCCCGGTGGTATTGTTTCCTTTTCTTTCCACCCGACATTGACGCTGGACTGGTATTTTTTTCCGGTAAAGCCAGAGAGAAGCCCTGTGGTAGCTCTACGATATTCGATAAATCTGTACAGCAAAGGAATGAAATACATCTGTAAGATCCAGAAACTGCTCGGACAAATATTTAAAGCTGTTATGAAACTTCAGTTCTGTTGATTAATTAAAGGTTTTATGGAAATTTTCAACCTTGGATTCCGAGTTATTCTACTTGATCAATGGCGAGTTATCTCAGCTTCGCATCTTCATCACAATTGGAGATGGTAGAAATGTTGATTTAAATAAACATTGATGTTCGTACACATAGCTATAGCCTCACAGACCAAGACAACTTGCAAAGAGTCTTTCGTGTAACACGCCCTTGTCCCTGGACCTATTGATCTTCGTCTCGTTTCCTATTCCAACCCTAATTCACTTCCACCCCCGATATCAGTTGTATCGGATAGAGCTAATGAGCGTAAGTAGATACACGACTCAGACTTGACCTAGTTGAGCTCCAAACTTTCGATGGTCGAGGCCCAGTAAGTGCAGCTGCCGTTGGACGTTTAGGGAGTGAGTGTCCTTTGGCGTTGTTGGGCTACCTTCAATGGTGTCCATGTAGGGCGCCTGGTGTTGCTTGTCTGGGAAATTTCTTCTATGGAAGACCTAAGGACAGCCTCTCTAAATAACTTTTGGAGACGATCCAAAGATTCTCTTTCCAATCTACCAGATATGGAACACTTGTGTGACAAATCTTGAGCGTACGGCTTGGTGTTCTGCAGGTTGCATTTATCACTCTTTTTGTGCCACTGGCTCTCTTGTCTGAAGTTAGAGAAAGGTTCTGCCCAAAGTATGCCGTGACCACTTTCTGCAGGTGCAGCTGATTCATGATGAGACTTCTTTCGTACCGCTGTTAACTCATGCTTATGTCCTTTCGTCTCTAATCTCTGTCCCCGATGTGTCAAAATGGGTAGTGCTACAAAGTGGTGGTGGAATCTAGACAGCACCACAAATTTTCGTAATTTGGAATAGGCGATTCCAAAATTGGTCTCTGTTTGGTTTATGTTTCCATGATCAAATCTGTAGACGACCCTCCTTGAAGTTTTCCAGCTGTTGCCGACCTCGAAGGCGAAATCTCAAATTTGTGATTCAGGGGCAGTGTTTTTCGGGCATAAAAGGTGACGGATCAGTGTACCAGTTATTACTATTCTTTACTTGGGGTATTTTGGGTGGCCTTTGTTGGGGTTTCAGATCGGAGGAATGAATAATGCTACTTGTGCGCGTAATTTTCAAAGCCCGTGGAATTTTCCTTGTACACTTAATTCCGCCTTTCACACTGAACTTACTCCAGTAATCCGACTTACCTAATCGCTCTTTTTGTTGCGTCAGGCGCATTCAACATTTCCTTTGATAACATGATTCATCTGAGAGGCTCATCTCGTTGTCACATTCAGCGGGACAGACGCTACTTGTCTTCTTTGTTGTGAATGATTCTTTCGGCAGACCTGTTTGCAGGAGTGTGACGGTGAGTCAACCACTTCGCAGGTAAGCATGGAAGAGTCCACTTATCTCGTGCAGTGTGCAGCAGAGAAGTAATCACAAATTCAAAGACCTAGTACAGTCCTGGCGATATCCAGGCCTTTATCTATTAACATTCATGTGCCTCGGGTCAAGAAATCTTACGACATGGAGGGCTTCGTTGGGCGAGTTGTAAATGGCAGGATATTCAAGAAAATTGCCTCTCTCGTTCGCGGGGAAAGTCAGGACGCCAAAGCTCTGCCGGTCAAAAATAACCTCAGAGAGACGAAGCAATTTTCGGAGTCTCTAGCAGGAAATTCGAAAGACGAGGCAGCAGTCCAAGGTTTATTGAAGAGCAACACCCGAACGCGGAAAGTATCAGGATTTCACGATTCGCTCGACTTACACCGCAAGGCGCGTTTTGATGATGAATATCGAGAGTGCTCAGAAACGCTGTATCGTTCTTCCTTCGAAGATAAATCTGTAGGGAGATCAGAGCCACATCGCTCCGTGACAAGCCACACATCTGGGAAACCTCCTACCACTTCTCGATATCTCAAGCTTTTTGAACTCAAAGACGAATTTGGAGAGGTAGGAACTGGAATTGCTTTGACAGAAAACCTTGTGTGGGAACTGAATGCAGTCCTCAGATCCCGGAAGAAGATCTGTAATTACGCAGAAAAGATACTCGCAACGCACGACAAGATATCGGAAGTTCACTCAATGACCAGTGATATTCACGGCTTTCTGCAAGACCCAAGTCCCGAAGACGATATGCATGATCTTTGTGAGGATCTTGAAAGCGCGGAGGGAATGCTTGCTAAGCTTGAGGAGGAACTTCAGGTGTTGGAAAAGCGGTCTCGACATTGGAAAGCCCAAATGGAAATGCCTCTCTCGCAAATACTGCATAACCTGCAAAATCTTCTCGAAGTCAACAATCTTCTAGAAAAAAATCTCGGGGATGGAAATGACGAAAGCCTGGTGTCTGCACACGAATCCATACATCGTGAAATAATTTCTGTTCGTGTTCCGTCACTCTCACCAAGCCAAGAGGCGCAGAGGGACTTAGAAACAGAAATATCTCAGACTTTCGAGACCCACAGAGAGCTAAGACTGGACTTACAGGATGCTCAGCTCAAAGTCAATAATTGGGCACAATTGCATCATGAACAGTACGAGGCATTTCTTGGGCTAAAGGGGGACGGCGTGATCGAAGCAACCAAAACAGAATTTGATCTCGATCTTCTTCAACAAGCCCGAGATGCAACCCACGCTGTCATAAGCGCAGAGGAGGATTTAGACGATGTCACTCGATATTTGAAAATCCTGAAGCCTGACTTTGAAGGAAGTTTGCAGGAATCGGGATTCTGCGACACACTGGAAGATGGTATTATTGATTCGATGGACCCAGCAGAGGCTTCAATCATTGACAGGAAGCGAATTGAGAGATGGATGTCTGAGTACAATGAACATCATGGGAAGGCCATGGTGGAGCTAGACGACTGGGAGTGTCAGTCGGTAGGAGTCTATGACAGCGTCAGTATTGTTGCCACTCAAGTGGCTACTGGGAAGGAACGGAAGCGCATCGACCGATGGCGTTCAATGTGTGGCTCGGCAGAAGTTGAGGAACTGGATGTAGAGCAAGATCATTGAGGGGAAAGTGCTGACACCTCAGAAGCCTTCTCTAAAAACGTTAATACAATAAACCACATATCTAAGTGTGACTGTGAATGATCAATTTGCATGTCTCTGTTTCTGTTTCTCGTCTCTGTAAAGTCGTTGGCAAATATCTGACGCTGAAATAAAATTTGGTTAAATTAATCGAAGCCAGTCTATCATTGAGCAACAACTGAACCCCCCTCAACACACTCTCAGTCTCATTCCAGTTCATTCGAGAATATCCCCAGTGTACTAAATACAATAATAGTAGCGTGGATCAAGGCCCCCTGCCTGCACGCCTCCACGGTCCTCCACCACCCGGGGGATTATCGACTTGAGCATCTTTGTATGCGGCAAGCAATCTTGTTAAATTATCACCCGTAACCGTGCCCTCGTGAATTACTGTAGTATTGTATTCATGTACAACAGGAGCGGTAAGATGAGCGTAAGCTGACAGACTCTGGTAGTGAAAATTGCTAACTGGAACATTGGCGTGCTCAGGCGCTCGTGTGGCCAACACGAATCCATTTTTGCTGTCTGACCGGTACGGTCTCGCAGAAACGGAATCGAAAATTCCGATGTACTCTGGGGCGATGTACAGCCGAGCTGTCAGGCCCTGATCGGCATAGGTAAAGATCGGAAGAAGAAGACAGTGCCTCATAGATCTCTCAATAACAACAAATTTTCGCACCTTACTCTGGATCCATTGGCCCGCCGGACTGATGAATTCTAGCACGGTTTCTCTCTTGATGGTGAGAGGATTTCCAGCTAGATGATGGTATGTGCTAACCACAATTCCCAGATCATAAAATACTTTCGGCTTTCTTTCGCCTCGCTGGTTGTATTCAGTGATGACTCTCCCAGGCACATTCGTCCTGCCATTCCACTCTTCATTCAACGATGGAGGTGGCTTTGCATCCTCTCGCCAACTACCATCACTGGAGCTTCTTTTGACCTTTCTTCCAGTCGCTAGTTCGGCCGCTGTAATAACTGGCGCTTCGATCGGAGATGGCACATCTGTCTCAACGGTTTCTTCGGTAGTGTCTGGCTCGTCTCCTGGCAACGCGACTCTATTTTTGAACAGATCTGACCATTTATGCGTGCTCATCTTGTCAATTAGATGTTCTAAACTGGGCGCAGAGATGTATCTCCCGAGCGTGTAGGCAATTCAGTATATAACCTGATAGGTCCTAAGCAAAGTTATAGAGGTCTCAAAACACTCTTCTTAAGAGATGCACGCTAGCTAACCCACAAACTCGCTTTGTTGAGAGGCTGCAAACGTATGTGAGGATAACAAAGCGTCTCATGATGAGGAAGTTTTGTCAAAGACTCACAAATGCCCATTTCCAGCAAACATGCTGCTGACCTGCATTCAGTTTAGTACTCTATTTCATCAAAGAAATATGAATCTCGTCTCGTTACGTAACCACGGTTTTCTTTGGCCGGCAACTATTTTTATTCACTTTCCTACACTGACGATATCTCCGGCACAAAGCTATCGTATTTGCGCATTTTATCTGAAGCCGTTCCCAACCCCCACAGAGTTCTCAGACATCAGCCGCCGGCTCTGGAAATTCACCGACAAGACAGAATGTCGGAAGATCAATATGCACAGGCATGGTGCACACGCCTTCTTAGAGATCAGCAAGCTATAATTGAGAGGATGGCGAAACTTCTTCGCGATCAGAAGAATATTGCGGCCATAGAAGATCCAGATCCAGCAACACAGCACACTGAAGGGCTTAAGGACGATCAAACAGTCAACGAGAAGTTGGCTACGCTTCTACGAGACCAACAAAGAACAGTTGATATGTTGAACCAGAAAGTTACCGAAATTCCTCAGCAACAGTCAGGTTCCACTGCCAGATATCATAGTGGGCATCTTTTTGGTCCGAATTCTGCCGCAATTACGTGTAAGTCATTCTGAAAGCCTGCCCCCGCTGAATGTCCCTGGGGTAACTCAACACTCAAAGTCCTCCTGGAACATAAGATTTTGAGCAAATGCTGACAGCCCTTGACACGGTAGGGGCAGGAACTGTCAGAGACCTGATCCCAGTTCTTGTTGATGGCAAGGAATACAAAGCTCTCATCTTAACACCTAAACTCATTCGATCTCAAAACGACGTGTTTGCTTCGGAAATGGCGATCAACATGATGAAGCCTCAGGTGTCCGAAGAGCACGAATACTTTGAGTACATCAAAAGACTGCCAGCAACAGACGGTAATGAGGGTCGAGATTTTCCTCTCAATGATGATATTCCAGAGGCCCTGTTCACGGAAGATGAACTTTTCGAAATAGCCAGAGAGACCAGGGCTAGACAATTCGCTCTCAACAAGTTTTTGAGAAGAGAATTTGCGGTACATACTCGGGCCACCAAGTACGTGATGGGCTTCATGCGAAGAGCGTTCAAGATCAACAACCTTCAGGCACAGGAGGATTGGAAGGAAAGGATAAAAATCACTGAGCTCTCCAAGACCGAAACACGAAAAGGCAGACATGATGATGGCATGCCTGTCAGCGACAGGGAGGTCAGAATAGCCGACTATGGGTCCGATTCAGCTTCTGAGACTTTTGGAATGCTGAGAAATTGATCGAGCTCGCTTTGGTATCTGCGAGCCATTTTGGATGATAATAAGAACGGAAGATAGAACTAGGCTATGAGCACCAATTATGCTCGATGTAGCTTCAGTTTGGACTTGCTAATTCCTCGTTTTTCTGAATCCGAATTTTTTAGACGATGCATCAGTGTAAAATCAAATTGACATGTTACACATGATGTCCCAGATATCTATCTTCTCGACCAGTAAATTGTAGCTCTTGAGAATCATTCCTTACGCCCACAAACACACCGCGATGAGGCATTTTGGCGAGCAAGCTCTTCCAGTTGGACGTATTTGCCTTCATCGGATGCTCAAGAAATGCGTATCTAAGTCTCAGAGAAAGTGCTGAAGATCTTGGGCACTCATTCTTGATTATGAAGTTCTTATCGCTTCATACTATCATACGTGTATCACAAAACTAGGATCAACATGCCTTATAAACCATCTCACCATATAAGTTCCAAATGTTACATTATGTAGTGAAGTACATCAAAAATATGGTCATGGCGGCTCGCAGTGAGATAACTGATTCTTTGCCTGTGGAGGCGTCTCTCATCGCCCAATTCACTATGACTTGACAGATACGAGTAACATACGCTGAGATCGAGATCATGATGCACCATCAATCCGTGGGTCCTTCTTTACCCCAAACCCTAGGATTTTGCTGCTTGAAACTCGCCATATTGAGAAGTGCCTGCAGATCTTCATCTTTCACATAGCCTTCTATCGTGCAACGAGTATTGTATGCAACAGAAAACGGGCGTGTGAACTGAATGTAAGAGTCCTTGTTAACCACAGCCCAGTGTTTCTTTTCCACTAGTGTGAATGGATGCAGCCGGTGACTCAATAAGGTCGGGTACTTTGACTCAGTAGGCGTGCGTCGAAAGTACTTGGCATCTCGGATTCCAACATATTCGGATTTCTCCTTCTTCTCCAATCCCTTGCCTCTATGCGAAAATATCGGAAGGCCGACGATGTGTTGAGCAAAGAGGGATATGACGACGATTTTCCTATTCTTTGAATATACCCACCCCAAGGCTGTAAGTGTCTGTTCTCGCGTCGGTTCGAGTTTGAATTTGTTTTTCGCATCCTGGTACACTTCTTCGTGAGATATGATGGAGATGACTTGACCAAGCTTGAATTGTTGGGGCTCTAGGATTTCTCCGAGTAATCGTGCAGTTCCTTTTGTCTCTGTTATGGTGCTTTTGGTGCTTTTGATTGCTACAGCCTTAACAGTCCGCATTTGAGGAGCTGCAAGTATCTTTTCGATGCTCGACTTAGACAACCTTTGCTTCCCCTGAATGACGAGATGCATATTTGTGGGAGAGGTGTTTCGTAGCTTGCCTGCTGTCGAAGCAATATTTTTCCGCTTACCGCCATTCTTTTTACCAGATGCACTCTTCGCTGTCAACTTTGCAGCAACTCTTGTTGAAGGTTTTAAACCCTTCCGTAAAGATGATCTGAGGAGTTTCGGCGGATTTTCCCTAGGCAAGACCTTCGAAGATACCATCAAGGAACTTCTAGTTTTTGGGGGCTTTGTGATAGCCATCACCGTGACTTGTTCCCTCAGTGTTTGGTAGTCCGAATAGAAAGCTTCAAGTAGATTGCGCAACGGTTGTAGATTCGAATCCTGGGCAATCTTAACCCACCCACTCTAAGGTACTTTTCAACAGTACAATATGATTTGAATTATCGGCTGGAGCTTGTTTGCAGAGTTTCCTTTGTTCTTTCGAAGCACAATAGGACATCTGCTCCAGCCGGATTCGTCGATGGGCTTTGTTAACAATAACACGACAGTGAGAGGTGGTGGCCGGCCAGATTTTGATTGTCACGGATCGTGGATGGCAGACTTTATATTTTATTTGGACAGACTTAGCGATTTTAAATTAAGTGAATTGATAAAAAGTGAATTGGTATATTGAAACCCAGGAATCTGAAATTAGAATAAAAACGGAAAATAATTCCTGGCTGTGCCACCCGTTAAGTTACATGAATACCGGATCGCTCAAAATCGATTCCTTGGAGGCGGACGAACCGCTGGAAGAGCAGCAGCAGTTGGTCTGTTTTGATTATATAGGCCAATAAGCTTAACTATATCGCCAAGCTTCATCAAACAGTCGATTGTACATGTCTCGATGTATCGGACGCAGACTAGAAAGAATCTGTTACCACTGTCTCAAAATTGTAGGTGAAAATCAAAATAATTCCCTGATTCCAAGTTTCCTTTTGAAGCAGATCCCCTCATAACAGGGTACTAACCTGGCTGTGTAATATGAACATAGGATTTCCCATTGACGACACTGAAATCTTTTTTGCCAAAGAATTTCGCCCCACGGGCGGGAGCCTTACGCTCCACAATTAGTGCTGGGCCGTTTTGTGACTCATCCACGGTGTCGAAAAAGTATTGTCCGTCTCTGATTCCCACGAAGTCTTTTTTGTTAGGCTTACGTAAGAGACCTGTTCCCCCGTGGCTGAAGATGGGCAAGCAGACCATATGATCGAGGTGACGAGCAATGATGACGAACTTCCTAGTTTTGGAGTATACATGTCCAAACTTCGTCTGAGTGACCATATCCGAGGTTGTGTCTATCCCGGTATTTGGATCCACGATGAAAGACACGTGAGTCGCTCTTGTGATGACATGCCCAATTTTGAATTCTTTGATGTCTTGTTGTTCCCCCACAATGATTACCTCAGGCGCAGGAGCAGGTGCAGGCGCAGGTGCAGGATCTGTCTCTGGCTCAAGGTCGACCTCCATCCGATCAACATCTTTATTTGCAAGAGCATCCTCTGCAGCCTTCGCTCTTGCCTTTGCTTTTTGCCTGTCTTTTGCACTTGTTGGCTTTTTGGTGACCTTCGTGACCTTGGCAATCTCTGCTACCGTTTCCTTTTCGACTTTCTCGACTTTCTCGACTTTCTCGACTTTCGAAACCGTGCTTCTGAGTATTCTTTTTTTGTTAGGGTCTTCTGGTGACCCGGGTGGCGATGCAGGCCGTTTCACGTGCGGTTTGGGAGGAGACGTCGGAGCCATGCTGTGCAAAGATTGAGGTTGGAAGCTGCTGGTTGTTGTTAGGCTGCCAGAGATTATGTCAAAGCACAGTACTCCTTCCAAGTATCAAGTCTTTATGGCAGCCATTAATTTGAACAAGGTCTCTTTGACAGGACCTGGTCTTTGTTTATCGCATGCTTGGGTTCTGAAATTCCGCAAGCGGTCCGAGTCTAGTGTCTAACCCGAAGCAAGAACAAAGCAAGGACACAAAAACAGTTTTGACAATGAACACATATTCTTGGGTCAAAGGAGCTTCTATCCAGCGACTGATAGTCACGAGCAAGTTTTTGCAGCACTTCAGCAGAGGGTACAAGTCTTTTAAAAGTCATGTGTGATGTGGAAATGGCTCATTTCCTTTGAGCTAGCTTAGAGGGAGTGAGTACGGGCTGCACAAATTGTTCAAGACGAAGCTAAGGCTTTAATCATGAGTCCTATCGAAGATATCAAGCGGTTTCCGAATTCATCTGTAAAGAAGACGCAGGGAGTCGGACTTGTTTGGCGAGTTTATTGATAAGGTAGACACTTGATTGAACGTAAGTCCAAAGTTTGTCAACCGATTTTTCATCATGATTCCCGTGGTAGATTCTGCTTTGAACTGTCTTAGGTCAAATGAGAGTCAAGCACTAGTCGATCAGAAAATAGAGCCAAGATTTACATTACAGATGTTGCTGCTTGTGACTGTGGGGATCTCGCTAAAGCTCGTAGCCGAACCGAGCTTGTTTACATCCGCAACCGACACCACTAAAGAGAAGCCAGGTATTGTCGCTATTCTAGAGGTATCTACTTCATTCAATCCAGTAGTCCTGCTCCTTTCATCTCGTTTTACAGTATCTGCTGAACCAATTCCCTACCTGGTCGATACTGATAAGGTCATGTGACCGATGATCATCAATACCCCGCATTATTAACGCGGGGTACATACAGAACAAAATTGAGTTCGTCATTGTCTCTCACGATACCGGTGATTTTCGAGTCCCCCGGGGAATTACATCAAAAAAATACCGGTCTCGGTGCCACTACGGCTGTTTTCTAATTTCCTCGCTCCTCTTTACCGCAGACGAGATGTCCGAAGTCCACGCCAGCGACGGTAGTATACTTCCGTTTATCACTAGACATCACGTGGGACGAGAAAACGTGGATCTGACAGGTCGACATGCGGGGAAGATGGGTAAAGATAGAATACCAAGCCCAGCCAAGCACTCCTGTCGAGCTTGGGAGGCATTAGTTCAAGGTGAGGATCCTGGGAGGACCTTCTCAATTGCCAATACGTTGTTGACGTGATGACTTTTTGAGATCAAGGGTGGATCATAGGCAAGATGTAATATACTTAAACCATAGGTTTCGTACCAAACATTACGAGTTTTGCTTCCTAGAACTTCAGCAATCGATAAGCAATTATGAAGTTTCATTCTTCTTTCAGAACATCAATTCTTTCCCTCCTCCTTCTACCCCTCCACCATTCTCCAGTATCCGCACAAAATGCCACAGCGAACATAACATCGGACAGCTATTTCTATGGCCAATCACCATACGCAGCACCAGCCGCCCTACCATCAGAAAGCAGCGAGTCATGGACCTCATCCTACTCCAAAGCGACGGAATTCGTCTCACAGCTCAGCCAAGAAGAGAAGAGCAATCTCACTTTTGGTGTCAGAGCCACAAGGAACGACTGCGTAGGGTTCATCCCGCCGATTGAGCGGCTTGGTTTCAAGGGGATTTGCCTGCAAGACGCAGGAAATGGAGTTCGGCTTGCTGATGGAGTGAATGCTTGGAGTAGTGGATTGCATGTTGGTGCTACGTGAGTTTCTCTTGGGGGAGTTTTCATTTATTGTGACGTATACTTATTGATGTATATGAAGGTGGAATAAGAATCTTGCTTACCAGCGAGCTCTTCACATGGGCGCTGAATTCAAAGCGAAGGGTGTGCAGATTGCGTTAGGACCAGTCGTTGGGCCAATTGGTCGTATTGCTGAAGGCGGCCGCAACTGGGAAGGCATGTCTAACGATCCGTATCTCTGTGGCGTACTTGCTGCTGAGACAGTTCGTGGGATCCAAGAGAATGGTGTCATAGCTAGCACGAAGCACTTCATCGGGAATGAGCAGGGTAAGCTCATCTACAGTGTATTGATCAATGAGAGAATGACTAACAGCCGCAGAACTCAATCGCAATCCAAGCACCTATACTCAGAGCCAGCGCGTAGAGTCATCGTCCAGTAACATAGACGACAAAACTCTCCATGAATTGTACCTCTGGCCCTTCCAGGATGCTGTGAAAGCCGGCACTGGAAACATAATGTGTTCTTACCAAAGAGTCAACAATTCCTACGGATGCCAAAATAGTAAGTTGCAAAATGGGGTCCTGAAAGAAGAATTGGGCTTCCAAGGTTTCGTGGTCAGCGATTGGGGCGCCTTGCATGGCGGGTATGCCGCTGCAGAGGCTGGACTGGACATGGTAATGCCAAACGGTGGAGTATTTTGGGGTAGCAACTTGACGGCTGCGATCAACAATGGATCGATGAATGCTTCTGTGTTGGATAACATGGCAACTAGGTTAGCATGCTCCACAAGAAACTCGAGATAACCCTACTGATACACGTGGTCAGAATCATCGCCACTTGGTATCGATTCGGCCAAGACTCAGAAGACTACCCTGAGCCTGGTGTAGGACTCCCTCGATCTTTGACAGCTCAACATGTATTTCTTGACGCGAAAGTCCCATCTTCAAAGCAGGTCCTGCTAGACTCTGCAATCGAAGGACATGTACTTGTCAAGAACGCCAATGGATCATTGGGACTTCCGCTGCAGAAACCGAAGCTTGTTTCGGTCTTTGGTTACGATGCTGTCAGTCCGACCAAGAATCCATCTACACAGGGGCCTCCAAGTCGCAGCTCCCAGATTATCAATCGTGAGTCCCTAAGCTGAAGTTTCTAGGTGATTACTAACAGTGATACAGAGACAATGATAGTTGGCGGTGGCTCGGGAGCTAACAACCCATCATATATCTCTTCTCCACTTGAAGCCCTGTCTCAACGTGCATACGAGGATAGCTCGCAGCTTCTGTGGGACGTCACCAACGTCAACTCAACCGCGCAAGTCAACGCTGCGTCAGATGCATGTCTAGTATTTATCAATGCCTGGGCATCAGAAGGATACGATCGACCTGGAGTCCGAGATGATTACTCCGACGCGCTTGTGAACAATGTCGCCGATCAATGCGACAATACAATCGTCATCATACATAACGCTGGTGTGAGACTCGTCGACGTCTTTGTCGATCATCCAAACGTCACTGCTATAATGTTCGGCCATCTTCCAGGTCAAGATTCAGGACGCGCTTTGGTAAGCTTGTTGTACGGAGAGAGCATCCCTAGTGGAAAGTTGCCTTACTCAGTACCGAAGAACGAGTCTGACTATGGTGCACTTCTGAGTCCTGCGGCACCCGAGGGTATATATTGGCTGTTTCCTCAAGATGATTTTAGCGAAGGCGTCTATATCGACTATCGGGCTTTTGACGAGAAGAATATCACACCAAGATACGAGTTCGGGTTTGGACTTTCGTATACGACTTTCGAGTACTCTTCTCTGAACGTGTCAGAGGTCGACGGTCCTTCCACAGATGAGTACCCAGTCGGTCCCATTGTGGAGGGTGGCCAGGGAGATCTCTGGGATGTGCTCTTCCGTATCACTGCTTCCGTATCAAACTCCGGCGAGACGAACGGTGCTGAGGTTTCTCAGCTATATGTTGGTATTCCTGGCGGGCCTATCAGACAATTGAGGGGTTTCTCCAAAGTCGATGTTGAGCCTGGGAAGTCGGCCGATCTGAACTTTGACCTTCAGAGGAGAGATTTGAGTATCTGGGATGTGGTGGCGCAGAAGTGGCAGTTGCAAAAGGGGGAATACAAGATATATGTTGGTGGTAGCTCGAGGGACCTGCCTTTGAAGGGGAGCTTGACTATTTGAATAATCTTGCAAACGCATACGTTTGTGGTATACACGATGAAAGCTTTCACTTCAAGCAAACAGAGAGTGTCAGGTCCACATGAAGCATTCATTACATTGAACCTTGACACATTCATAACTTCAAAGCTTGTGTCAATAAAGCCTTTCGGTTATGAGCTCAGACATTTAGAGTCAATGAATTTTTGAGCACATTTGCTGCGGAATCTGGAGATATCCAAAGCTCATACAGGCAGACAGTATCCAGGTAGCGAGATGATCTGCATATCCGTGTCAAATTCACCATCGACTTCCAATTGCACTCTCGCTCAGCCATGCCCAAGCTTTGGATATGCTACCATTGCACGCATTTGATCTGGTAGTTTCCTGTGATATTCCACTTTTTCCTTTTGCCTGAAGCTCAATGACTCGTTTTGCATTTTCGCGGACTGCGCGCTCTGCTTTGTCCTTCTCCTCTTGGGCCAATTTCTTGATGTGTCCGTTGACTTTTTTCCATTTTGCGAGCGCTTATTTGTTTGACATCTCCGGAACGAGGGCAATGATCTTTTTGGTACTTTCCGTTATGTCCTGAGTTGCCCTGCGGATAGGCATAATACTCATATCTAAATCCTACGCGTCTCGCAGTTTCCAAAATTATTCCACATTCTCTCACTCTGATCATCACAGGCGGCGAATGGTCCCCGTGGGGAAAGAATCGACGATCAACCGTCCGTATCTTTTGATCTGGTCACAATGGGCCACTTCGCGTCCCGCTCAACCGTGAGATTCCTAGTATGTTCCTCGCACGCCTCGTTGTTCTTCGACTAGACGCTTCATTTGACGGCGTATCTCTTTCGATCCAGCGGTCATGGGTACTTTTGGAACAGCTCGGAGCCGCGTTTGCAATGGCTCAATTCCCAGACCTTTGGTCTCTAGACCTCGAAATGAGTTATGTGCTTTCCAGCATTTTAGGGATTGTTACTCGATTCTTGGTTGCGCCTTGATTATACGGTTGTTTTTGCCTCCAACTGGTGCTAGGAGAGGGAGTTATTTGGTCGTATCGCCGCAGAAGTCTTGCCCATCCAGGGAGAAGCTGTAACTGGTGCCGTTTATGGTGCCAAGTTCATGCTTCATCGAGATCGGCAAGGCTATAATCTGACCGTAGCTAGTCTTTCCATCTGAGTCGTCGAAGTCCATATTTGCCGTGGAATACAGAAGGAAGTGGTATCGATGGAAAGAGCTGAATTACGTACTGCGAGCAAGGTATTCGTGACTGACTTCGCGATCGTGGAAGACTTCATACCGAGCCTTGGCAGCTTGAAAACTCTTTTTAGACACCATGATGATCGAGGAGTCTTCTGTGGACGTTTGAAGTTGTTGGAAGTTCTCCTGTAGACGGAACTTCGCTCGTTCGGTATTCCACAACCTGGCTAAGGATGGCCTTGACAACGCGAGCTCAATTTAGGCCCATGGTCGAGAATAAGGGTAGTAGATACCATTGTTCTAGAGTTAGCTATACAGCAGCGCCATGGAAAAGAATCTGTTTTATTGTTGGTCATTTTCAGGGGACCAAAGATTGGATTACGGGTCGTATTGGTATTGTTCTCCCGCTTAAATTGAGCGTAGAAGTGTCAATATAAAGTCGGAGCGTTAAGCTCGGTGGGGTCTGGAAAGGAATTTCGAAGTGATGTTACACATACAATGATTATTTTTATCTCAAGACACCCCTCTTCAACTTCATTTACTGTACCGTCAAATTAGTAGACTTCCTAAGCATCGACTTCATTTGCAGAGAAGTTAAAAAAGGCGGCTGCATCCCCACTGGACTTCCCTTTTACCTGAACGACCTCATAGAAGATGCGCACTCTTGTCTTGGTTATACAATGTATCAGCTGATTCTTTGTGTCTTTTTGGTTTCTAGATTATCATCAATTCGCCTAATGTATCGGGTTAACTAAGCTCTAGTTCAGAGTTCATGTCTCTAGCATATACCTATCTAACTTCGGCAATCGAATCTCTGACTCCCATCCAGTGTGCACGTTGCCTGTCGTTGTCAGAAAAGAGTGGCTCATCAAGGCAGTAGGCGCAACTCGGATCATCAGAAAATCAAAGTCGTGGGACGATTCCATAATTTTACTTGACTATTTTAGTAATGTGACTAAGGTCACGTAATTAAAACACGATATTGACTGCAAGCTAGATTCAAAGCCGCAAAACCGTCTCAGGAGTTTGCTCAAATGTCAATATAATGTTACCCAAATTTTTGGAGATATTGCCTTGAGGATATGATCCAGATTGTGAGTCGGAGTTGGCACTATTTGTTGGAATGACGATCCTTATGTTTTCCATCGATTGACTGCCTAAACCTCTCAATCGAGGGAAGTCTGAACCGAACTCACCTCGCCGGAGTCGGTATCTTGAGCTGGATTATGGAAGTCAGAGACCATGTGACTGGCTGAGGTTTGCGCCGTTCTTAAAGTCGCAAAATATATGAATTGCTTCGCTTCTCACTACGAGAACCATGTCAATACAAACATACACGACCTTGAATAAGACGAAATTACATCAGAATCTTGGCTTCCGCACATCTTACCAATGCACCATCAGCATCGCCAAAGTCGACGTTCCCTCGAGATAGGTAGCCATCGTCCTTGGCTCCACAGACATTCGTCATACAGTCGAATCCTCGGGACAATTATTTTGAGCTTGCTCCTTCCTCCCTTCCAGATCTTTCAAACAAGGAGCAAAGAAGATCTCTCCCGTCCAAGCTTTCCTCACCGTTTCGAATGCGACCATGATCCACAGCAGAACAACAGCTATCGAGAAAATCTATGCACGGTCGTTTAGCATTCAAATCCACTCTGATAAAGAAGAAAAATAAAGAGAGAAGTCAGACGTACCGTCCCAAGCACCTTGAAGAACCCCGAAGGCAACTCCTTCGCCATCTGCGTAGTCGAAGTCGCAAACACCCCAAGCGGAAATGTAAAACCCCACCAGCCCATATTAAACGGGAACCTCGTCCTCGTAATGCTGGCCGCAGCGAAGAACAACCAAACCAGTCCGAACCCCCAAAGCACAGTAGCTATCAACCAACCCGCGACATACAGTAACTGGCCTGCGTTGATCGGCGCTTCAGCAGGCCGAAGGGTTAAGGTGTTCGTAATCGGGAAAATATCCATAGCTACCTTTCCGAGCTGCATCATTGCAAAACCGCCTTGACCAAGAGGACCAATGGGAAGAAAGACCGAGACGATTACTTCGCGTGCCGGGAGGGCGCAAAGTGTTAGGCGCTGAAAATACATTACCAACACGCACATAGCGAGCGGCATGCCGGTACCCCAGAGGATGTAAGATACGATTATTGTCCAGAGTGCGTGTTGGGGGTTTGGGAGAACGGAAGCAACTATCCCACCCGTGGCAGAGGCTACGATTGGTGCAACGATGGGCAGTAGCCAAACCGCAGTCATTGTCTGGAGGGTGGCTTGATGTACATACATTCTGCTTTGGATGAGTATGTGAACAAGCTGTGGGAAGCAGACGTACATTACAAACGGTAGGTAGAAACAGCATGCGAGGGAAATGGCGGCGTCAATCCACCACAAGGCCCAGGCCTATATTTTGTAAATGTCATGTGCTGAGCAGTAGAAGGCGGACGAACCAATTGAACAAATTTATGACCCCAGACTGGCACGCACACGAATACAATCATGTTGATGATAGTTGCCAATGCCATTGGAAAAGTGCCGAGGAACAGACTCTGTGCTGGGTGTTTGATCATGACCCTCCATATCTCAGGATACAAGGTATATCGCAGGATGGAAATGAAAAGAAACGTGACAAAAAGGCCAACATTTAGGCAAAAGACTATGACAGAGATATAGTAGAGCCAAATTCCATTATAAGGCAAGTTATGCAGAAGAATTGAGACGATTCCTGTGCCCATGCATACGGCAAACCACCTACAATTGGTGAGTAATGGTGACGATGGACGTGGTTTTGAGGATTGAAAGATGAGACTTACGACGGAGTGAAATTCCTTACGATTCTTCGCCAGCCCGTATTATCCTTACATGACTTCGGGGTAGACAATTGTCGCCCACAAGACTCAGGACTAAGGCTCCCTTGAACTCCACATCCTGTTGATGATTGGTCTCGAAAAGTGTTACCAGCAGCCTTGTCTGCACTTCTTTGGCTTGCCATCGATTTGAGCCTGCCTCTATTCAGGCAAAGGTAACATATAAATAGGAATGATGATGAGGAAATGAAAAGAAGATCGACAGTAGGAAAAAGACAAGAGAATAATGAGCCCTTAATGGATATAAGGTGTGAAGAGCTCTTCGCTCCTATGGTGGAGTTGACTCATTCAGCGACCAAAATCATGCCGGAGAAGGAAGTAAAGCATAGTGCTTGTTCCTCTCACCCGATGACCAAATTAAGCTTTGCGCGCCCGCTTGCCACTATTTCCGTGCGCATTAGTATAGTATCGGGGTTCTTCGGCTTCTGATGACTCGTTGGCGAGCGAGTGGAAGCGAGAAAAACAAACCAGGCCAATGCTCTTGGCGTCATCACCAAAGCTGCCGAGGCTGGCAAGGCTGAGATGTCAACATCCTCAATTCAACCACCGCGTTCCATCAATAGCAAAGTCAACGCGTTCCAACGAACCTAAACCTGACACTATGGACGAAGACGACGAATTCGGTGCCGATGCAGATTTCCTCGCTGCCCTCGCAGCATCTACAGTTCCAGCACCTCCACGCGTCCAACAACCTACTCCCCAAAAGATCCAACAACCCACACCCCAACGACTGGATCGCGCTCCTCCCCCAGCCACAACCTCCGGTCCCAAAGTCGTACAACCGACACCTCAAGCTCTCGCTTCAAAAACAACCGAATCCTCGATACTCGTCTCGCCACGTCAGAAAGGAAACCCAATCCTTGCGAACCTGCGCTCCTTCGCATGGGAATACTCCGACATACCCGCAGATTACGTGTTGGGATCTACGACATGTGCACTTTTCTTGTCGCTGAAATACCACAGACTACACCCGGAATATGTGTATAATCGCATCAAGAACTTGCAGGGGAAATATAATCTGCGAGTGTTACTAACGATGGTCGATATTGGGAATCATGAAGAGAGTTTGAAGGAGCTGTCCAAAACCAGTCTGGTGAACAATGTCACAGTGATATTATGCTGGAGCGCCGCCGAAGCAGCGCGGTACCTGGAATTGTATAAGAGTTACGAACATGCGAATTCTAGTGCAATTAGAGGAACGGAGAGTAAAGGGTATGCAGAGAAGATGGTGGATTTCGTGACTGTGCCGAGGAGTATTAATAAGACAGATGCGGTGACTATTGTCAGTGCCTTTGGGAGTATTAAGAATGCCATCAATGCCAGGCCGGAAGAAGTCGCTGTTGTGGGTGGGTGGGGTGAGAAGAAGGTTAGGAGGTGGTGTGCTGTTGTTGATGAGCCGTTCAGGGCGAGGAAGGCGACGAAGAAGGGAATGGGGGAAAGTGTAGGTGGGGGAGGTGTGTTGGAGAGGGCGTTGCCGTTGAGTATGGTGCCGCTGAGAAGTATGCCTAGTATGGCTGAAGATGCTATACCTGGACCTGTGGTACAGAGTTCGAGAGTGTCAGAGAAATCGAGGGAAGCATCGGAGTCGAGACCTTCGGGCTCGACGGAGCAATTCCATCTCTGGGATCCAGATGATGACGAAGACGACGATGATGAGCAAGCTATGATTGCGGTAGCACAGGAGGAAGAGAAAAGACAAGAAGTCGAAAGGCGGAAAGCTCAGGCTAGGAAAGACGAGGAGCTAAGTGGTGGTGTGGCAGCTGCATTAGCTAAATTGCGGCAGAATTGATACCCATGTAAAGTTCATCGGTCAACATGTGTTATGTTGCTACTTCGTTTCAATATTGGCAGCGCGATCAAGATGTAAGTGAAATGACACATATCTGAAGAGCTGGTCCGTAATCTCTGAACATCCTCTTCGGTAATCGAATAGCTTTACTTGATCAGCACCGACACGGTTCTACTGTATCAAAATCGCCGTGCCGAGTTCAAACCAAGCATTCGAAAAGGCAAAAAGCTTTGAGCTACTTCGTGTTTATTATCCTTTTGCCGATATGCAATTATGTGCTCACCTTGCCTTCATATCCACCAAACTCCTCTGAAGGTTTTATTCTATCATTTAGCTTAAGTTGCGTGGAGACTCAATCTTTAAGACAGAATGTTTATTTGCCACCAGTGGTCAGGAATTTTCGCACGCCAAAATTAATTGGGGCAACCTCCCAGCAAGATTCTCAGCAATTTAACGAATTCGCGGCTCAAAATTGAAAACAGAATCATCCTAATCAGTCGTCGCCAATATTCAACGTGGCTTGCACGACCCCAGCACCCCCTGAATATCGCTTCCAAGCCTCTACGCCACCCGCGATCTATTTCGAGACATCACGATATCTTTCTCTTTGGCTCATCCCCTTCCTCCTGACATCACAACAATACTCACAAATAAATCTTCTTCCCACCATCAAGCTAAAAGATGCCATTCTACACACCGATCCCACTTCCAACACCTCGCATAATAATCACCGAGCCCTCACAACATGACAACATTAATACCGTCCACGTGCCCTGGAATCGTAATGTCCTAGCCACGATATGGATCCCGCAATTCTTCTTTTTGTTATTGGGGATGGCTGTCTTGCCTTATGAAATCTATGAAATCATAAGCCTCCAGACGATGTGAATATCCCCTTCCACCACCTCAAAGTTCCTCGCCCCCATCTCCTTTCACCTCCCCTACCCCTACAATCTTCAGAGCAAGAGAAATGGAGATCAGAACATGAAATTGATGGAGCGCAGATTTATCGGAATAATTGCCCTCGGAAATGTCGTTCTAATGGCCACCCCATTAGTCGAAGCACACCACTACGCAACCGGAAACCTGACTCCGCAATACCTTCTGAAGTTACAGAGGTATAAAGTGCGTTGGGTTGCGGGGAGTATGGTGGTGCTTGTGCTCATTCAGGGGATGAACAACTATGAGAGTGCGTGGGGGGTTGTGTGGGTTGTTGTTGCTGATGGGATTTATTTGTGAGTTTTCCTTTTTGAACTGTTTTTGGGCTCAGAATCTTTCGTCATCCCAGTACTCTCTGAACGATCGAGAATATCCTAGGGAGAAGGGTAAGTTTTGAAGTGGTGAAGTGGGAGGAGAACCGCTAGAATTCTTGACGAAGGAGAAAAAGAATGGATGGAAACTGTACTAATTCATCGAAGGTTACCGTTTTTGGCGGGCTTAGGGTATGCAAGGAGGATGGTCAAGGAGACAGATGAGAGTAAAAATGTCGATGGAGATGTGGAGAACGGCGCTGTTCGACTATGAAGTGCTGTCTAACATAATTAGAGCCGAACAGCAGCACGAAGTCCAAATGCAGATATGGGACTTATTTTAACGGCCGTGACATGCTCACAAAGTATTGACCATTTCATACACGCTACGGAGCTCGTCGGATGAGTTGCTGCTAAACAACACGTTGGCAATACTTAGAGGATCCTGACATTATTTCATATCGATGTGAACACGAGCTGATTCATACATGAGCGAAGTATAATTGGTTTGGTAGACTCGATATGCTATAGAGACTGAAATGTTGTCAGGTCAAATGAGAGGAAAGCCTAGAGACGAGAAGCATACGCTGCCATTAGCCGAGATCCCTAGCCGCGGATCACAATATTGAACATCTTGCACGGTCAAATGTACAACCCGTCGTTGATTCCATCTCCCGCAACACTACCTTGGCAAAGAAGTGCCAAGCGGTGATTGACTGCACCTCGTAAACACTACACGAATCACATGCATTACACTATGATGCCGGTGGCGTCTGTCAAGTTGGGCTACCGGTACGGCGCATGCGACATGTCGATCTGGGGAACCACCGGTGCGGGGTGATCTGGACGTCATTTCTCATAAAGTAAGTGGCCTTATACATTTTGAGAGCACTCATTTCGCTTTAGATAACAGTTCAAGATCTTTGAGGATTGAACTGATTTAGACTTAATTGAAAAACATATCTGTTCAAGATGTCGGGTTTCACACCAGAAACGTATGTTCTCCAAATCTCGATTTATAGATTTGTAAAATTCACTAACATGAATCTCAGTGTTGCATTCGTCACGGGTACGTCCTCTTTCATAAGAAAGTCTTGAGATCAGATTCAAACATCTGAATTCGAAATCTCGAACTCGAACTACTCCTTTGTGAAAGCTCACACGCTCGTTCTCTTCTAGGCGCAGGATCTGGAATCGGCCTCGCCGTCGCGCGGCAACTCCTCCTCGACGGCGTCCAGCACCTCTCCATCATCGACATCTCCTCCAGCACTCTCTCCGCCGCCGTCACTTCCCTCCAAAACTCTTCTCCCTCCGCGAAAATCCTGGAGATAGAAGCAGATTGCAGCTCAGAAGGCGATATAAATGGTGCTGTTGAGAAGACTGTTGCTGAGTTTGGACGATTGGATGTTTGCTTTAATGCTGCTGGGAGTACGTAACTATTCACTTTATTCCTCCGGACTTGTAAGGTTTTCTCTTCTGATCGTGACATTGGTTTGAGTTACTGTGAATGTGACGTGCTAAGTCTTGGGTAGTGGGAGGAGGGTTTGGTGGGATTGCTGATTTGGAGGTTGGTGATTTGGATCGGGTATTGGGGTTAAATTTGAGGGGGGTGTGGCTTTGTGAGAGGGCGCAGATTAGGCAGTTCTTAAAGCAGGAGATGAGGGCTGTGAAGTGAGTCTTCTCTCCCTGCACGTCCTCCCTCTCGTGATTTGCTCTCATCCACAGATTCTACTCGTCCCCAATTCATCAGATTTATATATCAGCTGCCCGTTCTTCATACTAACTTTTACAGCACACCCCTCCCCTTTCAAACCCGCGGCTCCATAGTAAACGTCGGCTCCCTAACATCCCATTTCGCAATTCCATCCCTCTCACCATACATCATGTCTAAACACGCCGTCTTAGGCTTAACAAAAGCCGATGCGTTGGATTATAGTGGGCAGGGAATCAGAGTCAATTGTATTTGTCCTGGATGGATAAAGACGGGGATGACGCAGGATCTGGTGGATGGGGAGATGAGTGAGGTAAGTTCGTCATTTCGTGTGGTGGTGGGGGGAAGGAAGAGAGGGTGGTTTCGAGGGTGAGACTGATGAAATATAGATGGGCGACAAAGTCATCTCGAGAGCGCCGATGGCGAGATGGGGATATCCGGAAGAAGTGGCTTATATGGCTAGCTTTTTGTTGAGTGATAAGGCGAGTTTTATAACAGGTTCAAGTGTGAATGTCGATGGAGGTTATAGTGCTGTTTGAGTTGACCTGTTGGACTTTAAAGAACTTGCCGGGACTTGTGCAATAGCCAGGTCGTTAAGCTCCCGTTATAGACAGACTTGCATTTATCGTCAATTTTGACTTCGGGCAAGAGCTGCTAGATTGGCTCTTTTCCATAGTCAGCTGATACTCCTTTTGGAAATCTTCATAAGTCCTTAGGTACTTTCGTCTCGTTCATGAAGGTATCGCCCATGCGAGTTCTGTCTTGAAATCGTCCTTTCAATTCCAACTATCTTACACATACAAAATAGACCTCCAGGTCCATGCAAATGCTGTATCACCGCGCCCCATATACAATACAGCCCCCAAAAACGCCTGGCTATGTTCAATACAGAGGGAAGATTTCTCGTTGTGGCGCCACGGTCGATGATCGGTTATGGTCGTCGGACTTCAAAATGATGATCCAGTCCTTCCTAACTGTCCAGCCCCAAATTTCCAACCGACCATCACTCCCGCCCAGCACCTCTCCACCAGTAACCCATCACTTCCCCATCGTCCCTCACCGATCCTTAAAAACCTTCGGCTTCCACCCCTCCTTCAGTTCCTCCTCCCTCCCTTTCAGTTCCTCTTTCATCCTCACCTCCCCCTCAATCCTCTCCCTCGCCCTCAGCACCTTACTCTGCAAGTAGAAGCTGCCTCCCTTCTGGGGATCATTGACATCAAATAACTTCTTAAATCTCTCCATTACATCTTCCATATTGATCTTTCCCTCCTGCGGCGGCTTCACATTCAAGATCTTGCATGCTTCTTCCAAGGTCAAGGAGGAGGAGAAGGAGGCGGGTTGGCCTGGGTTGCCAGCTTTGGCTTGGGCTTTGGCGTATTGCGAGGAGGCGGAGGCTTGCTTGTAGGCTTCTGCGAATGCGCGGCCGATTACGCGGGTACCGGTGAAGAGAACTTGGGTTATTATGCGGTGTGCCTTTCCTTTGGATCAGTAAAAGTATATCGAGGTGAAGGGGGCAGTGGCGCGAGTTGTTGCCATTGAGTCCTGGGACGGGTTCGAGACAGAAGTGCATGGAAGGAATTGCGGACTTACCATGATTGCGAAAAGGCTGAATGGAAACCACGTCTCACCGCAATAGACAGATGTTGAAGAGCAGACAAGACGGTCTCGAATCGTGAATTGGCGACAGTGACTTCGAGGCTGGAAATAACATTTTCTGCCGACTCTCGGCGCGGAAGAATGTTTTCGCCAGACCAAGCCAAGCCAAGGCTACAATCAACAATCCCAAGGAACACCTCTCCCAAACCACAATTCTTAACATTGACACCACATTGCGCGCCTACAGCATTCTGCAATCTCACTGAAAATATATCTGCTTGATCGAGAAATACAACACACAGCTTCATAATGGCGCAGTTTTTCCAACAGCCCCCGCCCGGTGGTCCCTCACCATACGGCGCATCCGCATCCTCCGCCCAAAACCTACAGTTCTACCCATCATCCTACACACCCGGTCCTGTCTCCGGACACGCCACACCCTCACAAGCAGCATACGGTTACCCTGTAGGCAGTCCAGGATATGGCGCTCCTGGAGGAAGTGGATACGGGTTTGCGGCACCTGGTGTAGGGGGAGTGAGTGGCAGAATGGGCGAGCAGGGAGGATTGAGAACGGGTTGGTTGGCGGCGTTTGGGACGGAGGGGTATGAGAGTGAACCGCCATTATTGGTGGAGCTTGGCGTGAATTTTGGGCATATTAGGGGAAAGGTATGTGTCTAATCTCCCTTCCCCGAATCTACACCTTACTTTGAATTTCCCCCTTCAATAAAATGGTTCTTGAGTCAGAGGTTACTCTTTGGGGAGTTATTAAGCTAATGATTTGACAGACCCTCGCAGTACTCAATCCCCTAGCCCATATCGACCAACACATAATGGACGATTCCGACCTCGCCGGCCCCATCCTATTCTTCCTCCTCTTCGGCACTTTCCTGCTCTTCTCAGGAAAAGTACATTTCGGATACATCTATGGCCTCGCACTCCTCGGTTCCGTGTCCCTCCACACAATACTCTCCCTTATGTCTCCGCCCTCAGAAAGCGAGCCCACAACTCCACACGCCTCGCATTCATCCTCCTCTCGCCACCTCAACTCTTCCCTAACCTTCCCACGCTCAGCTTCCGTGTTGGGATACTGTCTCCTACCCCTAGTCTTGACGAGCTTGATAGGCGTTGTGGCGCCGATGGATGGGATGTTAGGATATGTTTTGACGAGTTTGGCTGTGGGGTGGTGCACGTACAGTAGCAGTGGTATGTTTTGCGTGGTTGGGAGGATGAGAGGGATGAGGGGGTTAGTGGCGTATCCATTGGCCTTATTTTATGTCGGGTTCGGGATAATGGGCATTTTTTCGAGTAGGGGGAGTAAGGGACTGGGTGGTAAGGCGGCGGGCCTTTAAAGGAAAACCCAGATGGCAAGAAGGGCAAGAAAGAACGGCAGATAAAGAAGGCGAGTATAAAAGACGAAATCTGCTCATGAGGGAATGTCCGTCCGGCATGGCTTGCTGAATGGATTGGGATTGGGATGGATTACAGGAGAGGTGAACAGGAAGAAACTCGCTTGCGGGGTTTGTAAACATGAGGCCGAGTCTTGGCGCGAGTAGATACCACAGAAAATCAAGGAAAAACATCATTTAGAACACTAACTTCCGGAACGTCAATTACGTATGTGTGGCTGTCTGAGTGCCCTTCTAAAACCTATAGAAAACAAATTTCGTTGTTGTCAACGAGTATTGTGTTCGTCTTCGCGTTTGATATGCGCTAAACCACAACATCCGAGCCTAATACTGAAGTCCCTATAGCCCAAACTCCATACCCCAGCACCGGGCGCCATCGCATGATAAGACATCCAATTCACACATTATACATTCTACTCGTTCCCTCCCATCTCCCCGATCTCCTCGATCTTCTTCGCCCTCATATCCCCATCCATTTCTTCCCCCATTCGAAGGTTTTACACCTTTCTCAACCCCCGACTCACTGATCCAAAGCCATCCTAGCCTCATCGCTAATCCCCCAACTATCCACTTCCCTCGGCCTCACCGTCCCGGGTCCTTCCTCGTCCCTTTCCCTGTCCCGCGCACCTGCGCTATGTACGCTTCCCTTCTCGCTACTGGTAGTACCTCTGCGCCTCTTACTATCTGCCCCGGTACCCCGAGATGTGAAGCTGCCGATACTGCCTTTCAGACTCTGGCTATCACTCTTACTGGATGAGGTTGAGGCTTTACTGCGAATGGAATCTTTGATGCTTTGGGCGTCTTTATCTTTAGACTTGGTGTTTGAGGATGAAAGGTCGGTGATGCTATATTCAGGCGGTGGGCTCGTGAATGGTTGTGGGTTTGGTAGATTATTATTTGTACTAGTGGGTGTACGTGGTAATTTGGGGTCGGCGGTATCATTTGAGTTCGAGGAGTTGGCTGTGCGCGTAGGAGTTGGTGAAGGCGTGATTTCCGTCGAAGGAGAAACTTCAACTAGTTCTGCGTCTCTGTACCATTTCCTGCGACGGGTGTAACGTCCCCATCCATCGACGCCGCGGCGGCCATTCTGCCACTAATTGATGTCAGTAACAATTTGAATAGAATTGGGAAGTGAAACATGCCTTGTTGTCATAGTAAATCCAACCTTGTCCACCATCCACTGAATTTTCTTTCGCCTTCTTTCCCCCTTCATCACTATCAGCAGCTCCTTCGACCAACCACCTCCCACCCTCGGCCCATCTCCACCTCGCAGCTCCACCTTCCACATCCGGCAACTCGAACTCCTCCTTAGCAGGCGCAGGATTGAGATGTTCATCCGTCCAGGCCGCTCTTTCATACGCGAAGAGAGAGGTGGTCCAGCCGAGACCGACCCAGCGACGCTGGTTCTCGTAGAGGATAAATGTGAAGCGCACACCTGGTGCATCGGGGCGCCTCTTAGAGGCGAGGGACGCGGCGAGGGAAGCTGTTTCTTCCAAGGCGGATTTGCGGCGGGGTGGAAGAGGTGGTTTGTCTTTCTCGGATGAGGATACCGAAGTGGTTGAGGAAGATGTCGGTGATGGGAGGGTAGTAGGGAGCTCGGCGAAGTGCAGACCAGTTACTATATGGCAGAGTCTCCGTACAGTAGCCGATCGCCAGAGAATGGTGCGCGTTACTCTGTTGGGGCGGGAGTGCCATGTAAAAGATATCGTGCCCGTCAACAACACAATCCTCTTTGTCGTGATGATCCTCACAGGATTTAATGTAAGGAGGATCCATAAAGGCGTAACCAGCAAGATCCTGATAAGTAAGGTGGTAAGAGCCGGTCTCGTAGTCGCAGTCGTAGCCGTCCTCTGCGTACTCAAGAAGTCCGTAAGTTCCAGCAACGGGTCCAGTAAGACATTACATCTACTGGTAAACACTTTCAACGTCTCCACGATCTCATCGAGAGTTTTTTGGTGTTTGATACTCGTGGCTTCCGACTCGACTTTCTTGTGTCCCTTCTTGGAGAGTTGTTTCTCGCCTGTCCAGCCTGTTGACGAGAGAGGTGAATAGCGACGTGAGTACATGCCGAGTATGAGGCCCATTACGACGACTATGGGGCCGGCAAAGCGCATGAGAATGTCACCGTAGAGAACGAGGAACCAGAATGAGGCGACGAGGAGGAAGGACTCCCATGGGTCGCCGGAGGTCCATGTGAGGAGACCGACGAATTGGTTTAGTGGCAGGAGGAAGGGGTGCGAATATGCTAGTGCTCGTGTGATTTGTGGCGGCGTGGCTATTAGGAGAGGGGACTTTTGATGTACGAGAATCGTAGAGCGTTGTTTATTCGCATTCGGGGCGTGGGAGGAGGAGAGGGTCACGGGCGAGAAGGCGGCGATGGTTGGAGGGTTCGGGTCATTGCTTGTGGATGGAAGGGCGTCGTTCTCGGAGAATCGTGATGAGCTTGGAGTGGAAGACATCATCCATGGGGTATCCTATGATTTTGGAAAGGCAGTCAGTCCATGAAGAATGAAGATATGTGACGTGAGAATTTTGGGTTGGCCATGCAATTCAATTCGGGGGCATACAAATGCAGCCATTTACTTGACAGAGGGAGGGAGGATGGGAAGGAGGGAGCTCGAAGACACAACGTCATTGCCGCCAAGGGAAGACTCCGCAGGCGCAAATTGGAGGGAGATCAGAAATGCGCCCGTCTAGTTGTCTCGAATTTCAATCCATCCATAGAAAATGAGCGAATGAATGTGTGAATAATGGCAATAGGTTATTCAATACAATAGTGAATAATGCAGTGGTTCCTGTAACAAGTTGCTATAGGAAAGAAAGGAAGCAAGATGGGATGGATTGCGGCAGCTCGGCTCAGCTTCCTTGGGCCGCAATCACATGCATTCCATGTTCCATTCCATGTTCCATTCCATGCTGACGGTGAAGCGCTTACCTCAGCCAGCCTTGCTATGCGTGCGTGCGGTGAAATAGGTAGCAACAATTGGCTACCTTAGGTAAGGTAGGTAGGTAGCTGAGTGGCACTTGTAGTGAATGAACTCTGATTGCCTTGCCTTAGTTACTGTATATACTGCAAATTATGTGTGTGTTCTTTCAATTTACCTTAACATCACAAAGACTACTTACCTTGGTAACGAACGAATTCACAGCTTGATTGAAGCTCAAGTGGACCCGAACCTAATATATCCCATCCATCCCATCCCATTACCTGCAGCCTTGCGAGATCCCAGCTCGTATCACGTGTGCGCTAAGCCTGCAGGATATTAGCGAAAACTTTTAGCGCAATCGCGATCCGCAATCTCAAAATACTCGACTCGACTCGACGTAAGATTACAAGCAGTCGCGCAACATACTTTCCGTCCTTTCTTCCTTCCTTCCTTTCTTCCTTCCCCCTTCAAAATGGCTAGAACCAACAAAGCACCGCGCAAGAGTAAGAAGATGCCATCACAGCCGCCTCTTCCCCCAGGACCGCCTCCCAGGCACCAAGGTCAAGAACTATTCTCTCGCACTGGAGTTTCGTTACACGGTGATTCTTATCGCCCCTCAGGTGGTGGTGGTGGTGGTGACAGACACAACTACGCGCCTCACGAAATGTACGAGTTCGGGGCAGGATCGAGAGGACCACCCGTAGACAACAACTACAGACCGAATTACAACGATGCGCCCCCTCGACGTCGCTCGCGCTCACCTCCTCGCAACGATCACTCATATCGTTCGTCGCGTGGCCCCCCACAGTATGATGATAGAGGGATGGGAAATAATGATGCGCATCGACAAACCGCCAATGGCAACGACGGCTTCCACTTTCGCTTTGACGCGCCCTCTGGCTTAGACTTCAATGCTGCAGATTCACGTCGTCAGCAAGAGCCTCGCCCGAGATTCGACAACCATCGCCGACAGGCTAACAATTTCAACCGTGGCGGGGCGCGTGGAGGCTACCGCGGTCGTGGAGGGCCAAGATTGGCATCAGAGAGAGACTTCCTCAAAACCAATCGTGCTCCCACTCCAGAGCTGATGCCCGGAATGGACGAAGACATGGAGGCAGGCGCAAAATACAAGGCTGTTGATGATATGTCTGATAGCGACGAAGTTGACATGGATATGTCTGATGACGGCGAGATTGCCCAGCAGCCCAAAAAGAAGCTTGCACGAACCGATGGAAAGCCCGCCGATGGTGATAGCGTTCCACGCTGGTCGAATCCCGATCCATATACTGTCCTACCTCCTACAGATGAGACGCGTGCTAAGAAGAAAGATGTGGTCAAGCTGATCAGAAAGGCTCGTGTCACCAACAGTAGTGAGCATATAAGCACTGCTGCTGCTACTGACGACTTCATATCTTTCGACTTTGGCGATGACGAGGAGCAGCAGCAAGTCCCTGATTACATGAATCCTAGCTTCGTCACATCGGAGGTCAGACCTCGAGAGATGGCTGGCTCCATTAACGATTTCAATCCTCCTCGAGGTCCAGCCCTACAACAGACGAACCAGCCAAGGTTCCCGTTACCCAAGAAGCCTGAGGTCACCGTACCAGCCCAGAGTACTACCAGCTTTAACATCAAGGGAAGTGGAAAGGTTCCTCCTGTTGTCAGTAAGAAGAACGTCATTGATTTGACATCTGATCCGGAACTGGGTAGTAGGAAGCGCGACTTTAGAGACGAGATCAAGCCAGCTCCACAACTCCACAAATCACAAAAGGGTAAGCCAGGCAAACCAACAGGGAATATCCTCAAGGAATGGGCTCCTCGCTCAAGTCTTCCACCAACGCCGTGGCTTGCTATCGACCATTCTGACTCTGCTGGCATGGGTGTATGGTAAGTGTCCACCCTTGCATATGATTATGCATTTCCTAACATT